>BSBM01003757.1:0-45456 GCA_027924585.1 Larix kaempferi | reverse complement strand
CGACCACTTCAAAATTTTCCCAACGATGATAAAAACGCCCAGATACTTCAATATTTTTCCCGAGGCACTTCAAAATTCTCGTAACGAAGATAAAAACGCCCCTATCCACTTCCATATTTGCACAGGCACTTCATTACTTTCCCTAGACACTTCAAAATTCATCCAATAATGACAAAGATGCCCTAGGTACTTCAATACTTTCCCTAGTTAAGGTAGAAAAAGACTCGACAATGATATAATCACCCAGGCAATCACAAAATTGCGCCAGTACACACAAATTTGCCTTAGCATGTGATAACTTTGGCCATCACTGATTTAAAATGTCCCAACACTATAAAAGCATCCTTACATTGATAAACAACGACCCCATGCACTTCTAGATTTACCACTGATGAGAAAAAACACTCCATGCACTTCAAAATTCACCCATTGACAAGAAAAATGCCTTAGGCACTTCAATACTTTCCATGGGCACTTCAAAATTCTCTGAAAGATGATAAAAATGCCCCTAAGCACTTCAATATTTTCCCCAAGCACTCAAAATTGCCCCCAGTCACTTCAATACTTGCCCCATGTACTTCTAAACTGACCCAATAATGATAGAAACATCCCATGCACTTCAATAATTGCCTCAACCACTTCAAAATTCTCCCGACGATGATAAAAACGCCCATACACTGCAATATTTTCCCAGGCACTTGAAAATTCTCGCAACGACGATAAAAACGCCCCCATCCACTTCCATGTTTTCCCAGGTACTTCATTACATGCCCTAGACACTTCAAAATTCGTCCAATGATGATAAAGATGACCTAGGCACTTCAATACTTGCCCTAAGCAAGGGAGAAAAACATCCGACAATGATATAATCACCCAGGCAATCACAAAAATTCCCCAGTACACACAAATTTGCTTCGGCATGTGATAAATTTGGCCATCATTGTTTTAAAACGTCCCAACACTATAAAATCATCCTTACATTGATAAACAACAACCCCATGCACTTCTAAACTCACCCAGTGATGAGAAAAATGCCCCATGCACTTCTAAATTCACCCAGTGATGAGAAAAATGCCCCATGCACTTCAAAATTCACCCATTGACAAGAAAAACGCCCCATGCACTTCAAAATTCACCCATTGACAAGAAAAATGCCCCAGGCACTTCAAAATTCTCTGAAAGATGATAAAAATGCCATAAGCACTTCAATATTTTCCCCAAGCACTTTAAAATTGCCCCCATGAACTTCAATACTTGCCCCAAGCACTTCTAAATTGACCCATGGATGATAGAAACGCCCCCATGCACTTCAATACTTGCCTCGGCCACTTCAAAATTTTTCCAACGATGACAAAAACGCCCATATACTTCAATATTTTCCCAAGGCACTTCAAAATTATCGTAACAAAGATAAAAACGCCCCTGTCCACTTCCATATTTGCACAGGCACTTCATTACTTCCCCTAAACACTTCAAAATTCATCTAATAATGACAAAGATGCCCTAGGCACTTCAATACTTTCCCTAGTTAAGGTAGAAAAACACCTGACAATGATATAATCACCTAGGCAATCACAAAATTGCCCCAGTACACACAAATTTTCCTCGGCATGTGATAACTTTGGCCATCACTGTTTTAAAATGTCCCAACACTATAAAAGCATCCTTACATTGATAAACAACGACCCCATGCACTTCTAAATTTACCCACTGATGAGAAAAACGCCCCATGCACTTCAGAATTCACCCATTGACAAGAAAAATGCCCCAGGCACTTCAATACTTTCCCCGAGTTCTTGATGGTCAGTTTTGGGTAAGTGTAAGGTATGTTTTGAATTTCACCAAGCCCATTTATCACATGATTCAGTTTGCAGATACTGATGAGCCAGTAATTGGGGAGGTGTATGAGCAAATGGATAGCATGTTAGGCCAAATAAAAGATATTGTTGAGCCAAAAGATGCCATCTTGTATGATCATATTCGCAAACATGTGATCAAAAGGTGGGATAATCTTAATGTTCCACTCCATGCCTTAGGCCTACGTCCTTGCACCAAAATATTATTCTCCATCTTGGTTGGCCAAACCAGCACCTGGGGGTGGGATCAGGAAAAAACCCCACACGGATCCAAAGGTACAGAATGGGTACATGCAATCATTAGATAAGTTGGTCCCTGATGAAGAGGAAAGTGCCATATTGTGTGCTCAATTGAGCAAATATCTTAGTCAACATGGGGTGTTTGGTACTTTGCATGAAACAAAGATCGAGAAAGGATTCCTCCTATCCAATGGTGGAAAATGTATGGCTCCGCCGCCACACAGTTGCATAAATTGGCCATTAAAGTGCTTTCACAGGTGGTTAATAGTTCTTCTGCAGAGAGGTGTTGGAGCACCTATAGCTATATCCACAATGTGAAAAGAAACAACCTAAATGAAAATCGGGTAGAAAGCTTGGTTTTTGTACACTACAACTTGAGGTTGTTGTCTCATTATTGTGAGCAGGCCAAAAGTGATAGAACATTTGTCACTTGGGACAACAACCCGGAGGAGGATAATTTGAAGGATGGAGCCATGGTTTTAGAGCGCTTAGAGGCTGAACTTTTGGATGATAATGATGTTTTTGTTGGCCGTGCACCAGCAGCAGCAGTGATGCCACCTCCCTCTAGTAGTAGTTTTCCACGTCCACTTCCACTTCCAACGACAATCCCATATGTACCGGTTTTTCCTCTAGCTTCACAACCTCCATTGTTTCGTGGGGGTCATGTAGCTATTGGACGTGGTTCACGACCACTTCCAATTCCACCTACTGAGGATGAGGATCCTGATACTACTGTTAGCAGTGCTCATAGAGCACGGGAAAAGAAATTAGAAGTTTCTCGTGGCAAAAAGAAATATCAGTACTTGTCTTTTTCTAGTTTTTCAGTACTTTGCATTTTGCAAACTACAGTACCTATTGACTCTTTAATATTTCTTATAGTCAATATTGAAGACATTATATGGCAATTTAAGTTTGATGTTTGAACATTGAAGTTCATTGCTTTGTGAAATTGAATTGTTTCATTTCATGGTTGAACACTTGAACTTGATCATTTTATGTTCTTTGTTATAGTTTGGTAACTTGGTTATTACAAGAATTATGAGTTTGATGATTGATGATTGATCATTTGATTAGTCATGCCAAAATTACAAATGTTATATATTGAAAATGGTTGATGCTATGGTTGATGATTTGATGATTTGATCATGATGACAATGTTATAAACTATAGGTTATAACTTATAACTACTAGATGATTGATGTTATATAGTTTAATCCATGTTTTTATGTTTTTTGTAACTAATTCAACATTCTGCATGGTTTTGTTCATATATATGCATCAAAATATATAAATATATATATTATATGAAAAACACTCCCGAAACGCTCCCAATATATATATATCAAAATTTCGTTTTTCGCTTCACTCCCGCTCCTCGCTTCCCGCTCTCGCTCCATGCTCCCGACGGCGTAGCTTCAGCCATAAGAAGAGCTGTTAAATGGGAATGGTACACTAGAGATAAACTTTAGACCATCAGTTCCGGATAATGTACACCATTGGCAGGTCTTTCAGAGTGATGAACAGATCTTGAGATTCATCCACAATGTGGAGGTATTTTCAGATTTTCAGGTCAGCTTCCAAGAGGAAGGAAAAGGGTATCAGGAAAAAGATGATCAGTTCAATCCTATCCCTAGGGACTTTGTGGCATTAGAGCATGGTTTTGATCGGCAGGACAGACATAAGAATAAAAAGGAAACGATCAAACCTGGGGAATATATAGAAATAAACATCGGAACAGATAAAGATCTAAAATTAATAAAAATTGGAAAAGGAACTTCAGAAAAATAACGGAATGAGTTAATTAACTTGGTAAGGGAGTATAGGGATGTTTTTGCATTCACATATGATGAACTCTAGGCCTATCGGGATGATGTATTCCAGCATACCATCCAATTAAAGCAAGAATTCAAAGAAGTTAAGCCATTCCGGCAAAAACTTGGACAAATAAATCCAAAGATGGCACCAATAAGTCAAGAAAGAATTAGAAAAGATGTTGGAAGCAAGAATCATCCAGGCAACAAGACATTCTATTTGGTGCTCAAATTTAGTGGTAGTTAGAAAAAAGAACAATTCAATCAGGATCTGCATTGATTTCAGAAATCTAAATACATCCTGCATAAAAGATAACTACCCATTGCCAAACATGGAAACTCTTCTCCAGAGAGTAACAAGTTTGGGCATAATGTCCATGTTGGACGGATTCTCCGGATATAACCAAGTGAAAATTAATAAGGAGGATCGACATAAGACTACCTTCACAACTCCATGGGGTACTTTTGAATACATCAAAATGCCTTTCGGCTTAACGAATGCAGTAGCTACTTTTCAACGTGCTATGGATTACGCTTTACAAGAGCTAGTTGAGAAAATAATTGAAATATATCGGTATGACTTGCCTGTCTTTTCCAGGGAAAGGACGGATCATGTCAAACACTTAAAACAAGTTTTTCAGAAGTGTCGAAAATTGGGCATATCACTCAACCCAGCTAAATCAGTACTTGGTATTGATGAAGGCAAACTGTTAGGCCACATAATAACTAAAGACGGAGTTAAAGTGGACTCTGAAGGAGTAGGGGCCATAAATAAAGTACCTCTGCCTTAAGATTTAAAAGCCCTCCAGTGATTTAACGGTTGGGTTAACTTCATAAGGAGGTTTATCCCGAACTTAGCAGAATTAATGAAACCATTACAGAAACTTTTAACGAAAGATGCTAAGTTCGTATGGACGGATGAAGGTAGAAATGCATTTAAGTGCATTAAGGACAACATAGCAAAAGCACCGGTTTTGGTTAGCCCTGATTATTCAAAAGATTTCCAGATTTTCTCATTTGCATCAGAGGACACGATTGCAGGGGTGTTGCTACAAAAGAACAATGTAGGTTTCGAGCAACCCATCGCATTTATGAGTAGAGCATTACAAAACTCTGAGTTAAAATATACCCTAATGGAAAAGCAAGCCTATGCACTAGTAAAATCCCTTAAACATTTCAGAACGTATGTCGGCTATTCTAAGATAATTGGTTATGTGCCACATGCACCCTCTCGTTGTCTTGGTGTGATCTTTGTGCTTGGTTATCTCTATATGGTGGTTTTATGGTATCTTACTCTAGCGCAGCTATAGCTCAGCTCTAGTGTGCTTGCTAACTCTTTGTCAAGGGTTTTCTCATTCTTAAAGCAGGTTTAAGGTTTGTTGATAGCTCCATTCAGTCCTTCCTATCCTTTTTTATCTCAACAGCTTAGCCACTGTTACTTTTTCAAAAATAAGTCTGTATACCAGCAGCTAGATAAAGCAATTGATTTTGTTAGTGGAGATCAGTACACAAACTTCTACATATTAACCTGGAAAGCCCGGCCAAAAAATATTTTAATTTAAATAACTGCAACACAAATGCACTAACTGTATCATATGAAATAAAAGAATCTATCAGTGTACCATAACTTAGAACAATATTGCTGGAAAGAAAAAACTTGCCTCAAAGTCTTGAAAAGCCTCGCTTTGAAGCATTTCTAAAATAATATTAGGTGTTCCACTATCATAAGCTTGGCGAATGTAAATTAAATGATCAATCTCCTGAAAAATAAAATATTAATTATATCCTCAGGCTCTGCAAGAGGTACAATTATGGGAAGAGAATGTACAACAAGCAAAAATGGCCATGAGTATCATGCTACCTACCAATATGGTAGTTTCATTTTCTGGTGTTGGGAGCATGCAGACAAGACAAATAAAAATAGCCCATGTAAATATTAGAAGACCAGATTCAGGAGCCTCCAACGAATAAAGAACCAATATTGAATTGTCAATTTCTTGCAAGTCCTCCAACAAAAATGCATGAGAGCCCTGGCTGTTAGCATATGCCAATCAAACATCACTTAGATATTCTCAACAACTGGTTCTTTGCTAATACACAACTAATAAGAGGCACTGCGCTAAGAAAACTAACCTGTTGATCAAAATTAACAGAACAGAAATCTTTAAAGATGAACATTGAAAACCGAGTAGTTTCTCCGATCTCGACAAAAACTCTCATTGCACACAATAAATACACAAACCAATAATATAAAGGATTCATCTCAATCCACCTGAAAGAATCATTATGATAGACCATATAAAGAAGGCTTTCAAGATCCAAAGCTTCAATAAGAACCAGAATAGCCTGATATCTGACATGCTGTGCATACTTTTGAGCTTCTTGTGTCACAGCAAGTTTTTCTATGTTGCTACAACCAGATATTATGTCCTGTACATAGCATTGAATATATTAGGACTTAAAATATAACAAATAAGAAAGCATGACTCTGAAAGTAACTTGCAATGATACTTTACCTTGAAAACATCAAGTAAACTTTTCCATATATCAGCTGTGCAAACAAGAACTGGTTGATAGTAGAGAAGGAATAAAATGTCCATAATCGAGCTCTCTTCAATCAAAGTCTCCTCAGCCCACATGTCTGCATATCGAAGATCCTGAAGCCAAGAACATTATATCTCTTTCTATAGCAGAAAATTACTCAGTCCATAAATTTTCCCCAAGATATTTCCCATTCTTACAATAAAGGCTTATTACTAAAATTATGTTTCTTCAAACAATAAATTCCTAGAAAATAATCTCATTCAAAAATAAAGCAAAACAAGTAATTGCACCACATATTTTCAGAAAAATCTAGAAGCCATCAGCACTACAATATCAATTCCAAGAGATAACATAACACACTAGCCTAAAGTACTTATTACTATTGCAGTTAACAAGGACAGTAAAATTACAAAGATCTAAGAAAAGTTCTATGAATTGCAAAATATGAGAAAGCAAAAGGAATTTTACAAATGTGATTTGGAAATCCTAAATATAAAGGTAGTCTAATTAACTATTTTGCAATCTGTTGCATCCTGCATCACAGATATACACGTTAGGCCATATAGCCAGAACCAATATGCACCAAGATGCCCACTTGAGCAACAAAAACTTCCACAACATATTTGAGTGGACCCAGCCCAAAAACAGTCAGCAAAGTGAAATGCCTGCATTAAGAAATTTTGAACCAGTGATCTCAGGAGCGCTAATTCCAAAGAAACCCTCAGAATGAAATATCCCTGGAGCATTGTCTATATAATCTATATTTTAATAAATTTTAATGGATATATATTAAAAAAAAACATAATGGGCAACCAAAGGGTTCAGACCAGCCTTCTTCATTTGTTGGTAAAGCAAAGCACCGCAATTATCTTAAAAGTATGGCCATCCCATTGACGAATGCAAAACTCTTCACACTAAGGAAAAGTCAAAGGCTGTCCTCACAGAACAACCTGAACTAGAACATGCATTGATTACGATTGATTATCCAATTGCTACAAATCCACAACTTATCCTGATGACCAGAGACTATTCCGCATTACTGAAGAAAGCATTTTTGCCCAAAAAATACCAGATGAAAGATCACTCGCTTTCTCTTATCATTGATAATGCCAGTTCAAAAAAATCAGAATCTCCGAAGCTACTTTCATATCTACATCTTCCTACTAAAGCCTACCCTACTACCTATTACTTGGGTTGGGTCAAAGATGTTTCGATTACATGTTGGCAACAAGGCAATGTGCAGTGACTCTTGCCATTTGACCCTTGAAGCCTTAAGGATACAGTTCATTGTGATGCCACTCCACTTGAATGTTTTGAGTTAACGCTTGGGCATCATGACTAGTATGATAGCCATACCACACATGATGGGTGGAACAACACCTACAGAGTTAAGAAGGATAGTAAAGTATACAAACTGACATCTTCTTCTTCCTCCTCTTCTTCTTCACCTAGCTCTCCTTTTGGACCTCAATTAATGAAACAAGTTAATATGAATATGTACTTTGTACTTATTTAGTCTTCCCAGCAAAAGTGGAAGACAACATGAAATTCCCTACTTCAGAGAGTCGAGGTATTACTGTTGCTTATTCAGATGTTTTTGACGAACCTTCAGGATTAACTCCTCGTAAAACCATCCAACACAACATTGATTGGGTACAAGGTTCTTCACCACCTAATCTTCTGCATAGCATTCCACACAACTTGTGAGTACCAATGTGGAGAAGTAGTGGAAAAAAATTCTTGAAGGATCTTGTGATCTAGGGAATCATCAACTGCAGTTTGTTCCTGCACCTACTAGTTTCCGGGAACATACTTCATTGCCAATTCTTAATGTTTCTCATATCGTTGAGAATCATGCGTCCAACTTTTTCGACTCCACTACATGGTGAGCCCATGGTATTGGAAAATCATCTAGAATTTATATCCACATCTCATCTCAAGTCCTTGTGTGGGATCTACATTGATGAGGTGAAGTCCTTCCTCATGAAAATCCAGGGTGGGAATGGTTGCCTTCTACACCTAGTTTTGATATCTAGCATGCATTTTTCTAATGATCTGGTCTTCTCGGCCTCATCTCGGAGGGTCTACAGAGACAACTTGATGCTTTGGCCCTCCTCCATGACCTTCGACAGTTGAGTGTCAACTTGGATAAAACCAAAGTTATGATCTCCAACGGGTCAAAGAAGGTACTCTCAGATTATCATTTATTTTTCAAAAGGATGGAGATTGAGATAAACAGTCCCTATGCTTAAATGGAGGTGCAATTCTCAAGGCCTCATTTCAATCTCAGGCATGCTCTTCTCAAGAGACAATATTTTCGACACCATTTTGAAGACATACCAACAAGCGACTGGATTCTTAGACATTCTCGAGAGACAATATTTTCAACACCATTTTGAAGACATACCAACCAATATGTCTCTCATGGACACCCTTATCCGTCCCATAATTCTTTATGCTTCAGAGTTTTAGGGACCTTGTTTGCTAGAGTTTGATTAGGCCTTAGTCAAGAGAGTGCAGACATTTCTACTTTGATGCATCATCAAATGCAAATAGACAATGCCTCAACCCATTATTCTTGTGGATTTTGGTACATGACACCTCCAAATTGATACTATGTTCAACCTTATCTCACTTCTGCATCGCATTTGGAGTTTTGTTGACTTGGTGAAGGGACGAGACCAGTATCCATACTTGACCTACTATTCATCAGAGTCCATTTCTTTAGCAAGCCCTTAGGATAGTACTCAATGTTTGTTTGTGGTGGTTTCAAATCTTTTGAAGTTTGTGGGTAGTTTGATGGACCAACTTCCTTTGTTCAGTTACTCCCTAGATGAACCTAGCCACCTCTTACCTCTTAGGTAGGAGTTGAACAAGGTCGTTTGAAATGACATTTACAAGCAGTTTACACAACTCACTTGGACAAACCCACAAAGCAAGTTACGTCCAAAGATGACTTTCTATATTGAGAATTTCATGGAGTTGGGGGACGAACTCTTTGTCCAACCTTCGTACACACTTTGTTATTAGGTGCACGCTCTTCCTAGTATGTTAGGCCAGTTGCGAGTGGGTTCACATTGACTTCAAGCGGAGGAAAATCACTAGATCGACCAATGTCGACTATGACATCCTCGGGAGATCGAGACAGAGGAGCACATCATCTTCTACTAGCCCATCTGCTATGAGATCTAAGGGCAGTCCCACTGCTTATTCAAGGATCCACAGACCCTCTCAAGTTTCTTCAGGTACTGTTATCACATATATAGTAGCCAGGCTACCATACACTATTTTTCTGATTCCAGTACACTTTTCAGCCAATTCCCATACATTGAGATGCTAAGATGAGCATCTATTATGGATCATGATTATTATATGGATAGCAGTTTTGTTCCCCGTGCCATGACTGAGTTTCAGGACACTCAGAGAGATGACCGATGTAGCCATTTAGCCATTTGTACATAGCAGTCAGTATTGCCCAAAGTTACAGCAGCAGCTTCAGACGACAGATGTTGGTTCAGATTATGTGCATTCAGGTATATGACTCAACAGGTATATTCTCGTGTTATGGTTATATTGCTTTTATATTGATTTTTGTAGCATGTCTTAGCATTTAGTATCATGATCTGGCGATCATATAGATATGTGGACCTGGTTGTATCTTTATATATATTATATTGTCCCCACTCAGACTTAGAAGTTCATTACCCATACTCATTGGTTTTACCCTCCCTAGGGAGAATAGAGGTGATCATTCCCACCATACTTTGGCCTGCTAGTGTTGGTCTCATTATTCACTGTCTTCACCCATCCATTACCTACCAGTTTGTTTATTACCCTGACTTACTACTTGACTAGTGGCATGGAGGACCTTCCCTCGCTTTAGCCTCTGTGTTGGATGAGATTCCCTGTTTCTTGTGTCTCGGCTCTGAGTTGGTGACAGAACTTACCTTTGGTGAGTTGGATTGTAGTCCTAAATCATTCAGGTCGATTGTATCGATGTTTGGCACTGATACGAAGTCCCCCTAGTCACTTAAGATGTGTTGGCTAAAACTAAAAGCTCATGTACTACTTATGGAAACTTATGTAAATTCGCCCAGGAAACTGTAAACTCTAGAATGTGTTTATCAACACATGTAAGTAAAGGGCAAGAGCAATGAAAAGCTATAAATACTCCTTGAAGAGTATAAGAAAGGTCCAAAAAAGCAATGGTTCTTAAACTCTACATCTAAACAATTGTTGACCTTATGTATATGTACAAACATGCCCTGGATGCAAGCTGCAATTAGTTGTGCTTCTTAGCACACCTGAGATCCGAAGGGTTATGTAGGCCAAAAAGGCCATAAAGTAGACATGGTGCCTAAGTTGAATAAGCACTCTTTGAACAACTTACCCATATGTGAGCCACTGCCATCCCCCGTGTTACTGCTTGTCCAGCATATGTTAGAGTGAGTATTCCCTTTCCATTTCCAACGTGTCACAATGTCAAGTCAGTAGTCATCCCTTAGCCTAGCCTTTTAATTTTTAGCCCTCACCCTTCACTAGCAAATTGATCACAACTGTGAAGTGAGTATGGTCTTGAAAGTCTAGTTTGAGTAATAATAATAATTAATGACTTTATATATTTGGTTTTAAATCGCCAGTAATGATTACTTCTTGTTATAATTGTTACTTGAATGAATTGTAGAGCATGCATTAACCTTTGGCACTTGCAGCAGTTTGATAATAGCCTGAGTTATATTATTGGTTATTTTGACTTGGTCAAACCTAGTTTGACCAAAGTCAAGCACAAGACATGAAGTGGCAGACCTCAGACGATACAGAGATATGATATATGGTCTGGTACAGGTCACCAGGTGATTCTATGCAGTGGTTTCAAGCTTATCATGATGATTTGTGCTTTTCAGCACTTTTACAGATTATTATTATTTGGTCTGTCAGGTATGTTGGATATTTATTATGATCATGCAGAGATCTATATGGTGTATGAGTACACATCTTAGATGGATTTGTGCTCTTTGAGTCCAATGAGACAGTCTGTTTTCGGTTCCGGGTAGTTACAGTAATTATTAGCCTCGGTAGACTATCCTAGTGCAGTTTTGGCCTGTCAGATGGCTTATCAGGGCAAAAGGTTGGACTTGACTGGTTCACCTAGGGAATTGTGCATGGAGGGGGTGGTCCAGCCACTTGTTATTACCATATTACCCCCCTCCCAGAGAGCCTGGTGGGATCACCTTGAAAACCCAGGCACTCCAGGAGGCAGTTTGGGCAGTTTCACACTTCCCAAGGCAGATTAAAAATGGTAAAAATGGTTACTAAGGGATTCGATTTGGGCTACTGAGGCAAGGGATTGGCATGAGATGACTTTTGATGATGAGTGGGATGTCTTCCACACCTTCTCCAGCAGTTTCAGCTTTCAGTGGGGCCTACACTCATCACTCCGACATTTTTTGTGGATTTCTGGAGCCTCCTAAGGCTCACGACTTTTCCAGAGAGGTACGATTTGGTGCTTAGAGCATTATTTTATTGATATTGTGCCATGGGGATTGACCAAGGGTGTTAGAAATTGCCCCTTAGACCCACCATGAGCTAGATCTTATATTTTATCATTGACATTTCATGGGATCCCCTCTCCTAGGGCGATTTGGTCCATTGATGTATTATTTTATCATTGATCCACGTATTTTTATGTTCAACTCATCTCAACCATTGATTAGATCACTTTCATCTTTTAATCTTAGCCATCCATTCAAAAGGTGGTTAGGGTTTTGGTGTCTCTCCATCCTATTTAAAGGAGAGAGCTCCTCATTGTAGAGGGGACTTTTGGCTCTGGATTATTGGAATAGAAAAATACTATTGCATCTACTTGTTGTGTTAAGGTGAATGTTTTTGGAGTTCGACTATTTGTTCTTCCTTTGCACTGGGTTATTGGAGATTATCTTGCTATCTTTTGTTCCATGTATTTTTCATCTACAGGTGGAGGTCGAATTGGTTCAAGGAGGACGCATTGGTAAGGGAAGACTCTCCCTGCTTCTTCTTTGGGTTTCTTCGTCGGTAACAGGGAGTATTACTGTCTTAGTACCTTCTACTTCATGTTATCATTTGCTATTTGCTTGTATTTCCTCCATGATCATTCTGGTTGAATCGAATTCCTTGGTTTGACAGGTAGAGGAGGGCGCACGTGTGGACTAGGGCATCACTTCAAGGCAAGAAAAATCAACAATCTCTCATTTGTCTCTGCAGGAACGTTCCTCAACAACATGGCAATGTCATCCATCACTCAGGCATGATCTCAAGGTAAATTTCGCATTCCATGATCTATCCATTTGTCTAAGTCATTAAAACCCTCATTTTTCCTTTTTTTAGATCTACTTGGATCTAGCAGGCTTTTGGGTAAAATATTGAAAACCCGCCTCTATAGCCTCCACAACAATTTGGATCTATAGTTTGGTGTGGATTGGCTTCCATTTGACCCTTTTCCCAAGGCACATTAGCCTCCTTGAGGGAGGTCGCGCTCCTTGAGGGAAGCTATTGGGGCTAGTTCCAAGACGTGGGTAGGTGAGATCCTGCTTGATTTGCACTCCTCTCACTTGATAACCTACCCCTAGTACCTCACTTCTTTGATTTTTTCCTTGTGGGCCCCATTCCTCATTTTGAGGGTTGTGCCCCACTTGGGTCATTGGGTGATGTACTTTAAATCTCAGATCTACTGAGATCTAGCCATTGGATGCCCTTGATCTTCAAAACCCACCTTGCTTTGTACCTTGACAACCCCGATCTACATTTTGGTGGACATCCGACTCCATATGGCCCAAATTCCAAGACACTGATCTTCTCCAAGCCTTCACGACTTTCCTAGGTTGTCAAATTTCTCTATGGGTTGATCTCTGTCTGGTTGCTTGCACACTTAGATACTGTCATATCCCTTCATCAAGCATAGCTAGAAAGCCCTAACTGACAGATCTACGTTTGGGACACTCTCCTTATTTTAAGGGTCATGTTTCCCAAGGCAGTTATTTTGACTATTTTGAACTAGCTTTGAATCCTGGAATCATACTTAATCCTAGAATCACTGTGTGTTATCTTTCCTTATCATATCACACCTTTCCTAAGCCTCCCCAGTGGTCATAACTCCTCAATTCTAGGGTTCTATACCTGTCAACCTGCGTACTTCATCTGATTGTTTTGATCTGGTGATTGGGTTGATCTCTCCTATCGGGAGTAGATCTGGGTCTCCCCCTTGCTATCTTGGCTTTGATAGCTAAAGCGAAGAGTGCCTTGGTGGGTGTGATAACCATCCTTTTGGGAACTAGGGCTCTCTTGGTTCACCACTTTAGTTGCCTGTCCCCTCTACCATCCACCTTGGATCGATCTGTAGGGGCAACTACAAGATTGGTGATAACAGGTACCTTAACCAAAGATGCCTAGCCATACACATGCAAAGGAACCTCAGGCTTTGTTCCCATATTCTTTGGCCTCCTGCTAGACAAACATCCACCAAAAGGATCACTTCCTTTTCCACAGTGCTCCCATCTGTTAGGGGCACCAAGCGACACACTGATAGCATCCTTGCTTTCAACTCCAGATCAATGAAGACCCCCGGTACCAACCCTACTTCCTAGAGATCTATGCAACATTGCCAATCTAAATCCTGTACTAGTAGCTAGATGAGATCACCCAAACTCCAATGGCAAGTAACCTCTTCCATGCAACAACACAGCGCATTGTCTGGATACTACTAGCCTCCTATCTTGAGTTTTCTCCATTTGGCATAGAATGTTAGGAGACATTAATCTAGATGCCTTTGATCTACTTGCATCATCATTTGTATTTTGGATACAAGATCCATTCCCATTATACATTTTTCTCTCATAGAGGCTTTCCTCTCTCAGAGTTTGATTTCTCAAGATTTAGCTTAGATCCATACTTGACATTCTATATCTTGATTTTATAAGAGTTCTCTTGACACTCCAACATTGTACCTAGCAATCCCATTGACCAACTTTAGTGGTCATTTGTTGGACATTAATAAACTCATCTTAGTGTATCTTATTATCTACTTTCAATGAACCCTTCTCCTTGTATCCATTCAGAGTTTCTCTCACAATCCTCTACTTCTTCAATAGTTTGTCAAATGGCTTCATGGGAACTTCTAAACTAAGTAGGAAGGACTCCCTATGCCTCATTTTTTCACATTTCCTCATCCTACTGCACACAAGGATTTACTAGACTCTTGCTCTCACATGCATTTGCTATGAAGCAAAATGAGCTCAATCGTTTTGAGTACAACATTAGAGCTCATGTATTTCATCTTCATCATGTTCTTGCTACATTAATGTTTCTATCAAGACTCTCAACAAGCTTCCACTGACTATTTTCTTCAACAAAGAGGATATCCAACAACTTTCTTCCATAAGCCTCTTACCTTCAACAAAGCACTCCATTTTTAGCAAGGACATGGATTCATACAAAGATCCCAACTACACAATGACAGAATATTATTTTTTGCTTCATTGGAAGGTGTGTGCCAAGTACCCCAAGTACAATACAAATTGGGGATGATTTAAGGGAGGAAATTATTAGACATGATCACATGGACTGTTATATTTTATTTTATACTATTGTGTATTGTAAATATTTCTATTTACATTTCCCTAGAAGTCTCATTCATCCTGAACTTTCTTTGTACATGTTTCTTTTGTTATAAGTCACCTTCCTCTAGAGGCTTCCTTCATTATAATATATTGGAGGCATGGTCAAACTTGATCACTCTTCCACACTTTTGTACTCTCTATATGGTGGAATTGTTGAATTTTTGTTTGAATAACAGGTACACCCACAGAGACCGAACACCAAGGACACTGCTCACACACAAAGATCATAGATCAGTACACCAGATGTTTGACCTGGTTAAAACCCCCTTGAGGGAAACAGTCCACGGCCCCGGCCAAATAGCTTCTACGGAGTAATTTATTATGCAAAAGAAAAATATCACATGAGCTTCTCTCAACAATGGATCATTCGGTAAGTGACCCTCCATGCTCTTTAAATAGAGATCATGGACCAATCCGGTGTTAAGCCACGGATCAAGTGTCGATAAGATCGAGAGAAGTTGAACCGTCGGATCACTTTATATCGTGACCGTCGGATTACATATATACAAATGCCTACCTAACGAATATATTAGACCAAGTTGAACTTTACTAACTCCTAAGTGTCAAAAATATCCTAACATCCCCCCTTAAGAACAACTTGCGGTAGGATTGAAGGATTTACAAAGGTGACACAAAATTAGGAGAAGGAAGGAGGCACTAAAGCCTATCCCCCCTTAATGACAACTTCATGTACTCCTAGCATAGCTTGAAGTTTGGAAAACTTCGCTTCTGTAAGAGACTTGGTGAAAATGTCTGCAACTTGATCATTTGTTTGACAATATCGCACTTCAAGAACATGATCCTGGAGGAGCTTTCTAATGAAGTGCATCTGAAGTTCAATGTGTTTTCTGCACTGATGTTGGGCTGGATCTTTGGCTAACTGAATGGCACTCTGATTGTCACACCATAGTGTAGTCGGATGCTGCTGCTGGAACCCAAACTCTGAAAGGATCTGACGAAGCCACATAGCTTCCTGACTAGCACGAACAGCTGCACGGTACTCGGCTTCGGTTGAAGAAAGAGCAAGTGCACTTTGTTTCTTAGAAGCCCAAGAAATAGGTCCTAAACCCAGAGTGAATACATATCCTGCAGTGGACTTCCGATCATCAGGGTCACCAGCCCAATCGGAATCAGTGTAACCAACTAAAGAAGGAGTCCCCCCCGAACTGTAATGTATCCCGAACTGAACTGTACCTCAACCATACCGAAGGATTCTTTTTGTTGCTTTCCAATGACTTTCATGAGGGCATTGCATATATCGGGCCACAAGACCAACAACAAAGGAAAGGTCAGGACAGGTGTGAGTTAAGTACAAGAGGCTACCAACAAGCTGACGTTATAAAGTAGCATCTACTTCAGGTGTTGAACAAGTGGTAGAAATTTTGACTCCAGACTGGAAAGGAAAGGGAGCTGGTTTTCATCTTCCATGTGAAAGCGGCGGAGAAGATCACAGGAATACTTAGACTAGGAAAGAGATATACCTTTCTGGGTTTGCAAGACTTGGAGGCCAAGAAAATAGTGCAAGTGTCCAAGGTCTGTCATTTCAAACTGTTGTTTAAGACTTCACTTCACATGGTGGATAAATTTGGGGTCACTACCAGTAAGGATTAGGTCATCAACATAAAGGACTAGGATTATGAGATGGTAATTGACTTTCTTGGTATAGACATTTAAATCAGAATGGCATCTACAAAAACCAATATCTAGAAGAAACGTGTCCATTTTAGCATACCAGGACCGAGGGGCTTGCCTAAGGCCATAGAGAGATTTCTTGAGGCGACAGACAAGGCTGGTGTCAGACTGAATGTAACCAGGAGGTTGTTCCATGTAGATTTCTTCTTGCAAATTCCCATGCAAGAAGGCAGATTTAACATCCATCTGATGGACTTCCCAATGACAAGATGCAGCAAGGGCAAGAACAAGGCGGATGGAATTCATTTTGGCTACGGGTGCAAAGGTTTCGGTGTAGTCGATGCCTTACACTTGAGAGAATCCTTTAGCAACTAGTCTTGCCTTATGTTTGTCAATACTTCCATCTGGTCCATATTTGGTTCTGTAAACCCACTTACATCTGACAAGTTTTCTGCCTTTGGGAAGAGGAACAAGATCCCAAGTGTTATTTGTCATTAAGGAATTGTATTTTTCATCCATTAATGCATCCCAATCTGGATGGCCAGAAGCTTCTTTAAATGTATCTGGATCACAATTTTCTGAAACTTGAGCCAGAAGTAATGAGGCTCGTTGAAACTGAGAGCGAGTACGACGCTGATCTATAGGATCACCAGCAAGATCACCTGTAGCTTCTCTAGTAGAACAAACCCATTTAGGAAGCTGTGAAGCTGGTGCTGGAGGAGGTGGAGTAGGCGGAGGAGGATTTTCATCCTCACTATCATCATCATCTGAAGAAGTAATTGGAGTAGGAGAAATATCAATAGGTGAAGAAGAGGAAGAAGATGATGGCACAAGCGCCGAATTAGGCTCGCAGGCCAATATATGTTCATCAAATTTGACGTCTCTTCTTATAATTATATCATGAGAATGTGGCAGAAGAAGACTATAGCCTTTGACATCTTCAGAATAACCAACAAATATATACTTTTCACTTTTAGGTTGTAAAGCTTTCTGTTTTTCATCCGGAATATGAGCCCATGCTTCACTACCAAACACACGGAAAAGGCTGACATCTGGTTTATTTTTACTCCATGCTTCTTCCGATGTAATCCCTTGTAAAGCTTTAGTGGCGCTGCGATTAATTATATAATTTGCACAATTTACAGCTTCAGCCCAATATGGAAGACTTAGTTCTTTAGCTTGGAGCATACAATTAGCCATTTCTTTTAGAGTGCGGTTTTTCCTTTCAGCTACACCATTTTGTTGTGGTGTATATGGAACAGTATGTTGTTGTTGGATTCCTTGTTCATTGCAGAAATTAGTGAACTGTTGTTAACAAATTAACCCCCATTATCAGATCTTAACTTAAGAATTTGATGACCACATTGTTTCTCAACAAGAGCCTTGTAGGCCAAGAACATGCCAAAAAATTCGCTCTTGAGTTTTAAGAAGTAAACCCAAGTGCATTTGGAGTAATCATCAATGAAAGTCAAGAAGTATTTGAAACCACAAAAGGAAGCAAAAGGTAGAGGACCACACAAGTCATTGTGCACAAGCTGCAAAGGAGCCGAGGCGTGCCAAGAGGCACGTTTGTCAAAACTGTCCCGATGATGTTTTCCGAGTACACAACCGAAATAAACACCATCCTTGCAAGAGACCATAGGAAGACCTGTCACCATAATTTCTTTACATAGTTGTTGCAATTAGCGATAGTTTAAGTGACCAAATCGCTCATGCCAAAGCTTGCTCAGTTCATCACTATGAGCAACAAAAACTGATGGAAGTGAAGATGACCCAAAGTTGTCAAACTTGTACAACCTGGTAATATCATCAACTGTTCCAGTAGCTAATACATGTCGTGGATCTTTTAAGTTTGTGATTACAACTTGGTGAGGTGAAAACTCTACGGTTTTACCTTCACCAGAATGAGTGATCTGGTATACTGATAAAAGATTACATGAAAGAGTAGGAACACATATTACATCATTAAACTGTCCATTGTCTAGATGAACAGTACCAGACCCTTCAACACTAAGTGATCTATCATCACCAACAAATATTTGTTTGGTGTTACAATTATTTAAATCAGAAAATATGTTTTTATCCTTAGCCATATGATAAGATGCTCCAGAATCTATAAGCCATTCATTTGAAGAAGAACGAGAAGATGATGTAAGAGCAAAACCAGAGGCTGAAAGTGCTTGTCCTGAAGATGAAGTTGAAGAAGAATCAAGCTGAATGTGATGCTTCTTCATTGCTGCTTCCAGAGCTTCCATCCTCTTAAAACACCTTGACTCGTCATGCCCAATGCGATTACAAAAGTTGCAATGTCTTTGTGTCTTCTTTCCTTGAAATTTGGCAGCTTTATCTTGTTGACGATAATTTTGAGGCTGAGAAGATTTAGGACCCTTGTTATTTTGATTTTGCTTCTTTGGATTCTTTGGATTCTTGTAATTCTTCGGACCATGCGACTGCTGAGCTACTAAATCCTTTTTTGAAGTACTGCCAGTATTAATTAGTCCAAGATGTAAGAGTTTTTCATGTTCTCTTATTAAAGAATCACAAAAAACATCAAAAGATGGAGCTTTGTATTGAGCTCCTGAAGAAAGAAGATTTTCTCTAGTGGAATGAAAGGTTGAGACAAATACAGAATATGCAAGCCCCAACTTGGCAAGAATGACGTAAATAAAGCCATCATCTGCCTTTATGACTTCACATGCAGCCAACAAGACTCTAAGGGTCTTAAATTTTGTCATAAAATCTTCCATGCAAGAAAAATTATTAGGATCTAATGTAATCAACTCATTCTCAAGCTGATGAGCTCTAATCTCATTTTTAATACCAAAAACAGTATTTAGATTTTGCCAAGCATCATCTGGTGCATGAATGCCTTGAATATGAAACTGCAGATCAGGAGAAACTGACAAACCATTTAAACCACGAGCTGAATCATTTCTATTTTCCCATTTTGCTAGTTTATCAACATCAGAGGGAGGAGTTTCCATGCCAAGGGTAAGTCTATATAACCCTTTGCTTCTAAGAATATCTTCCATACGAGACTTTCATACAAAATAGTTAGTACTGGTAAGAAGCATATCATTTGAAATTTCCATTCTGAAATAAATTACTTCAAAGATGAAAACAAGCTCGAAAAAATAATAGAGCTCGAAAAAATAAGCGGTTTAAAAAAAAAACCGGCACTGCAATCAGCTTCCAGACGAAAAAGTTATGCCCTTTTAAATATAAATTGAAAGAGCAACCAAGGAACCACGTGGTGTGTGGAGATAAGTGCACACCAATAAAAAAATTCCCCTTAGTCCTAACTCAACTCCTAAGCTCACTTTTAAAAAATATATATGTGCCTTACTTCTATAAATAAGTGAAGGTCACTTTTACATAAAGTTGCTTAAAAAAAGGAAAAGAAACAACTTAAAAAGAATAAGAAACTTTTGTTTTTGTTTTTTTATTTTATAAAGTTGCTTCTAGAAAAGAAAAGGAAAGAAATTAAGTTATTAACTTATGTGAGCTTTTAAGTAACTTCATTTTCTCTAATATATGAAAATAAATGCAACAAATACTAACAAGATTTGAACTTAAACCTCTTTAATAAGTAACTTTAAACCAAGTGAGCTAGAGTAAAAGCATAGAAAATATCGTAAAGGAGGAAGGGGTTTTTTTTTTTTACTCTTCCTTCCTTGTTGTGCGTGCTTACCCCGCAAACCCCTGTTTCAACCTGCAAAACAACTTCACACACCAGAAACAGAAAAACAAGACAAAAAAAACTTAAGGGTTTCCCGTTCTCTGTTAGTTTTCTGTTAGTCCTTCCTGCAAGCGGAATGCCTTTCCTGCTATTTGTGGTTGGCCGAGACCGCCAGTATGTGCAGACAAGAGGCTATCACTTCAAGAAAAAAAAATAGAAAAGGAACAAATCGAAATGAAACAGAGACAGAAAAAAAGTGTGGAAAACAAAACAGTATACCTCAGATCTGCGAAAAAGGTCGCAGTTAGGGCAAACAGAAGCCTTTTCGTACAAAATGAAGGGCGATCCCTACTGCAACCAACGCTCTGAACACAATGGAGCGCTTTAAAACAGTCAAAAAAATGGCTAGAAATAGCAGATCTTGGCAATAGATCCCACAAGCACCCGCACCGGCTTCAGATCTAGATCGAAATAAAAAGGAGACGGCCCTCAACAGTGCTCTGATACCATGTTTGAATAACAAGTACATCCACAGAGACCGAACACCAAGGACACCGCTCACACACAAAGATCATAGATCGGTACACCAGATGTTTGACTTGGTTAAAACCCCCTTGAGGGAAACAGTCCATGGCCCCGACCAAATAGCTTCTACGGAGCAATTTATTATGCAAAAGAAAAATATTACATGAGCTTCTCTCAACAATGGATCATTCGGCAAGTGACCCTCGATGCTCTTTAAATAAAGATCATGGACCAATCGGGTGTTAAGCCACGGATCAAGTGTCGATAAGATCGAGAGAATTTGAACCATCGGATCACTTTATATCGTGACCGTCGGATTACATATATACAAATGCCTACCTAACAGATATATTAGACCAAGTTGAACTTAACTAACTCCTAAGTGTCAAAAATATCGTAACAATTTTAACTTAGCAATATAATTTTCATCTCTTTCAACTCTAATTTAATAATTCATTTCATTCCACAATTATAGCATTCACTCATTTGCAACGGAAAATAAAACAAGGATCACTGAAAAATAACAATGCACAAGAGACACAAAGATTTTATCCTAGGAAATCCAATAGGGAGAAAACCCAGCAAAGTTTTCTCAAAAGAAATTAATCCAATACAAGAACAATACCAATTATGAAGATTAAGCCCTAGCACAAGAGTGTGCCCTTCTTCCACAAGAAACCCTATCGAACCTTTGAGAGAGATAACAAAATTGTAGAGATAATAATATAACCCCAAAAATTACTCCTCAGGAACATGTTGTTGTGATCTGGATGCAATCGACCAATTGTTGGGATGGGGTTTGGTCACGTCACTGGGGTTGGGTGCAAGTAGAGGTGGTCCATTGTTTCCTAACTAATTTGTCGTCAGAAGCAGTGTCATCTTCTACCAATCTCTTGGTGCCCCTAGAGGAGCGGAGCACTAAAAAGAAGGAAGTGATATGTTGAATAGAGGTTGGTCCTGGCTATGAATGTCACTAGAGGAGGACGGAGCAAAATCCGAAAGGCCTCCTGGAAGTATAAGGCCAAACATTTCTAATCAGGATACTTGAAGAAACTAGCCAAAGTCTGTAGCTCCGTGAGAAGGTGGTCCCTGAAGAGATAATGTAACCGCTTGCGAATCTCATAATAGATAGGACACTAGAAGATGAAGTGCTCCTCGGTCCAACCTCTCAAAGATAACATACCTGGAAGATCTTGTCTAATCGGTTGACCTAGTGATTTGTCTCCACCTTGACTATGAGAACCCACTATGAACTGGCCCAAAGGGATACAAAGAGCATGTGCCTAATCGTGGAGTTGTAATGGGGCCAAACAATGAGACCATTACTCAAATCCATAAAATGTGCAACATAAAAGGCCATCTTTCGACATAACCAACCCCGAGGGTTGATCCAAGTGACCTGTACAAACTATTTATAGATGTCCTCTCGGGTGATTCTGTTCAACTCCTATCTGGTAGGTAAGAGGCAACCAAGCACATCCAAGAAATACCTAAATGGAGGAAGTCGATCCATCACAAAGCCAACAGATGCCAAAAGGTTTGTAACTCCCGCGTACCAAGATCTAGTGCGGCTTGAAGAGCTAGCCAAGGCAATGTACTGCGATGAGAGCCAAGTACGGGTACTAATCTCGCCTTATCGCCAAGCTAGCGAAGCTTCAAAGGGCGGCATAAGAGTGAGACAAGACGAAACACACGGCCTCAAGTCGAAAGGGGACGAGCATCAAACTCTGCAAGTATGATGGGTTGAAAAAATTGTAAGCTTACATCTAATGATGTGATGAAGGAGGAGGATCTGCACTCTCTATTGAGGCCAATCAACGTCTAGTAGAGAAGGTTCCCAAATCTATAAACCATAGAGAACTGTGGGTCAAATGAGAGACATCTTGGACGAGATGTCCTAAAAATGGTGTTTGGAGCACTGTCTCTCGAGAAAGGCTAAGGATCTGTATCCTTTGTTGGCTAGAGGCTAAAGGGCATGTCGCAAACTGAAATGATGTTTTGTGAACTTTAACCCGAAATAGGTATAGGTGTTAGTGATCTCAATCTCCTTTCCTCTAAAAGAGTAATGAAGATCTGTGAGGAGTTTCTTTGACACATTGAAGACCGTGACCTTGATTTCACCCAAGTTGACCGTCAACTGACGAAAATCACAGAAGAGGGCCAAGGCATCTAGCTGTAGCTGCAACCCCTCCAATGAGGAGGCCAAGAGCACCACATCATCGTGAAAGAGTAAAATTGAGATCAAAACCTGATGGAGAAGACACCCATATTTGTCCTAGATGTGCTCCTGTAAAAAGAACTCTAGCTCGTCGATGTATATCTCGAATAAAGTAGAGGATAGCGAACAATCCTGCTTGACCCCAATGGTACCTGTTATCACCTAAACTGTAGTTACCCCCTATGGATGTATCCAGTCATGGATGGCAATAGGGAAGGGAAACTCAAAAGGTGCAACCACGATCACCTCGACCTCCAATATATGGTTGTCACGCCAGTCGAGGCAACCTTCGCTTTATGTTATCTAGCCCAGACAACAAAGGGGGAGACCCGATCTACTCCCGACAGGAGAGATCAAAACCAAAGACACCAAATCAGGGTATGTCTAAGTGAAGTTAGGTGTATGGTTTATCCTACACCTAAGGATGAAGTCACAAGACCAAGTGAGGGGTTCAATAGGTATAGCTTTGGTTCATAGTTGATGTAAGAGTGACTTATAATGTTTGTAGTGAGATCTAGGGCTTAGTGTACTAGTTCAATGTCAGAAGATCCACTGCCTTGGGAACCGTGTCCAATGCAGGGTAGTTTAAGGGTTGTATTGGGGCTAACTAGTACAGATGACAAGCTTGACCATGATACATGATAGCTTCAAGGGTTTTAGTTCACCATGCATAGGTCAATCCACAAGTCAATCCAACAATCTAGGAAAGTCGAATTAACTTGGAGAGAAGCCAGTGCCTTGGGAATTGGGAAGTGGAGTCAAAGTAGGGTTGACTTGTGGTTTAGGACTCCTAGTACATGGGACAAGTAGGAAATAGAGGTCTTGATGGATGAATGTATCTAGATCTAGGTTTGACCCAAGTGGACCACAATCCCTTAAAAACAAGGAATGCTATCCCCAAGGCAAGATTTGACAAAGTGATAGTCTAGACCTAGGTTTTGAATTATTCCGGTTCCAAATCTCCAACAATCTCAAGTACCCACGTCCTAGAAGTGAGTCAACTCACTTCTCCAAGGTGGTGCGACTTTGCCCAAGGAGGCTAAAAATGAGGGTTAGGTAGGTCAAGACAAGTCGGATGGCATCCAAACTTTAGATCCGGGTAGGTTAGTCAAGTAGGAGTATGGATCTATAATTTCGTGGCAATCCAACGGCTAGATCTTAGTAGATCTGAGTTTAAGTGTTCCAAGTGGTCCAAAATGGGATTAAATCCCTTAAAATGTGGAGTAGGGCCCACAAGGTGAATTTCAGAAAAGTAACAATCTGGGTGTATGTTATTGGATGTGTAGATGACAATTCAAGTGGAAACTCAAACACCCACCACCTAGATCTAGGTCAACTTGCTCAAACTAGGAAGTGCGCCTTGCTTGGGAGAAGCTAAGTTGGCTTGGGAGGGGGGTTCAAACGGAAGCCAATCCTCACCAAACTATAGATCCGGGATGCCGTGGATGCTATAGAGGTGGTTTTTCAATATTATGCCCAACAACCCACTAGATCTAAGTAGATCTGAAAAAATATAAAATGGGGTTTTGAAGTATTTAGGGTTTTTAAATATTTTAGACAATTGGATAGATCATGGAGATAGAATTTACCTTGAGATCATACCTGAGTGATGTGGATGAGATGCCTTGATGTTGAGGAAGATTCCCGCAGAGATCAAATGAGAGATTGTTGATTTTGCTTGCCGAAATGATGCCTTAGTCCACACGTGCGACCTCCTCTACCTGTCAAACCAAGGAATAGCGATTCAATCAGTAAGATCAAGCATGGAGGAAATACAAGAGAAATGCAACAGTAACATGAAATAGAAGGTCCTGGGGACAGTAATACTCCCTGTTACCAACGAAGAGATCCAAAGAAGAAGTAGGGAGAGTCTTCCCCCTACCAATACTTCCTCCTCAAAGCAAATCGGCCTCCACCTGTAGATGCAAAAAATCGTGGTACAAAATATATGGCAAACAAGATCTCCAATAACTTAGTGCAAAGGAAGAACCAACGAACGAACACCAAAAACATTCACCACAACACTGGAGATAGATGCAATAATAATTTTCTATTCCAATAATCCAGAGCCAAAAGTCCCCTTTACAATGAGAGGCTCTCTCCTTTAAATAGGAAGGAGAGGCAACCAAAAACCCTAACCACTTTTTGAATGAGTGGCTAAGATTAAAAGATACAAATGTCTAATCAATGGTTGAGATGAGCTCAACAATAAAATACATGGATCACTAATAAAATATAATGTAAGTGGACAAAATCGCCCTATAAGAGGGGAATCCCACCAAATCATGATGACAAAATATCATAAGAGGCTTATGGTGGGTCCAAGGGGTAATTTTATCCCTCCTTGGTCAAATCCCCATAGCACAATACATATAAAATAATCACCAAAGTAACCAAATCGTGCCTCCATGGTCAAGTCGTGGGCCTCAAAAAGACCTCAGAAATCTACTGAAAGTGCCATAAGTGATGGATGCGGGCCCCGATGAAGCTGAAAACTGCTGGAGAAGGTGTGGAGGACCCCGATCTATCATCACTGATCATCCCATGCCATAAATTTGCCTTAGTAGCCCAAATCGATTTCCTCAATAGCCATTTCTACCAATCCTGAAATGCTTCGGGAAGCGTGAAACTGCCCCAAACAGCCTCCTGGAGTGCCTGCGCTGTCAAGGTGAGGGCACCAAGTGTGTCCGGGAGGGGGGTAATATGGTAAAAACAAGTGGCTGGACCACCCCCTCCATCATCAGCGCCCTAGGTCAACCGGATAAAACCTCACATCTGCTCCGACAGGGCCTCCGACAGACCAAAACTGCACTGGGACAACCTACTGAGGCTCAATCATCACTGTAAGTGCCCGGAACTGAAAACAAACTGTCCCATTGGACTCAGAAGGTCCAAATCTATCCAATATGTGTACTCATACACCATATGAGTCCTCTGCATGATCAAAATAAATATCCAATATACCGGAACAAGGCCAATAATAATGATCTGTAAATGACCAAACACTGCTGTAACCCAAGAATCATCATCATTAACCCTGTAGCTGCTGCATAGAATACATCATGTATGTGTACATAGACCATATATCATCTATCCATATCATCATAAGGTCTAACATCTCATGTCCCATGGTCCTCCATGGTCAAACTAGGTCTAACCAAGACCAAATATAACTCAGACCATCATCCAAGGCTGCTGCAAAGTGTCAAGGTTAATACATGCTCTACAACTTATTCAAATAGCAATTATAACACAGAGTAATCATAACTGGCGATCTAAATCCAAATATATAGTGTCGTTAATTATTATTATTACTCAGACTAGACTTTCAGATCATACTCACTTCATAGCTGTGATCAATTTGCTAGTGAAGGGTGAAGGCTAAATTAACTGGCTAGGCTAAGGGATGACTTGACTGACTTGACTTTGTGACACTTTGGCAAAGGAAAGGGAATACATACCATAGTATATACTGAATGAGCAATAACACAGGGAATGGCGGTGTCTCACAAATGGATGAGTTGTTTAAAGAGGGTTTATTCACCTTCACAGATGCGCACAATCCATAATACAAATAAGGCCAGCAATTGTTTAGATATAGCATTTAAGTTCCATTGCTTTTTGGGGCCTGAAGTTTCCATAGCCTTGATCTATGTGTGTTTACAAACACATTGCATAGATTTACATTTTTTCTTTAGGCTTTCTGCTGCAGGTGTGTTTTTAAGGCACTTGTTTACCTGAGCACTTCTAGGTGTGTCATGGACAGCTTGTTTACCTAGGTATTTATTTTCCAAAAAGATATAACATTTTATTTTCATGGCCATTTTCATTTGGCATGCCTTTCATTCATGTGTGTTTAGAAACACATTGCATGAATGGGCTTTTCATACAAGATATAGCATTTCATTTTTCCAGATTTTGTATTCATGGCAGCACCAAAAGTTTCAGGTTTAGCCAACACAACTTTAGTGACTAGGGGGAATTCACAAGGAACTCCAACTCACCATAGGTAAGTTTTGTCACCAACTCAGAGCCGAGACACAATAAACAGGGAAGCTCATCCAATACAGAGGCTACAGTGGGGGAAAGATCCTCCATGTCACTAGTCAAGTAGTAAGTCAGGGTGATAAACTAAAAGGTAGGCCATGGATGGATGGAAACAATGAATGGTGGAACCGACACTAGCAAGCCAAGGTATGGTTGAATGATCACCTCTATTCTCCCTAGGGAGGGTAGAACCAATGAGTATGAATAGTGAACTTCTAAGTATGAGTAGGGACAATATAATATATATAATAGATCAACCAGGTCCAAATATCTATATGATCGCCAGATCATGACACTAAGTGCTAAGGACATGCTATAAGAATAAGTATAAAAGCAATCTAACCATAACACCATGATATACCTGCTGAGTCATTATACCCTGAAAGCTCATCAACCTGTACCATCATCTGTCCTTTGAGACTGCTGCTGCAACTCTGGGCACTACTGACTGCTCTGTACCAATGGTATAATGACTACATCGGTCATCTCTCTGAGTGTCCTGAGACTCAGTCATGGCATGGGGAATACAACTGTTGTCCACAATATGATAGTGATCCAATATAGATGCTCATCTCAGCATCTCAAAATGTAAGGGAACTGGCTGAATAGTGTACTGGAATCAGAAAAATAATGTATGGTAGCCCGGCTACTATATATGTGATAACATCTGGCTCCGGCTAGGACAAGTGCTCTGCTGAAATGAGCGCTTGAGAACCTCAGAATCTCTGGTCCTCGAACTCTGCTACTCGAATCCGCAATCTAGCACTCTACCATTTTATTTCCCAGCTTTTATTCTTGCAACCTATTTTCTGCATCCACAAACATCAAAAATACCATCATGCCGCATGTGTGGGAAAAATATAGAACCAACTGAAATAAAAAATTTATAAATGCATGAAATATATAAGTGCAGAAAATAAATCAAACTACTAACATAATTTGCAAAATTTGAAATTTATTGTGCAGGAAAAATAAAAGTGACAGGTACTTGGTTAAAACTAGGAGCTTACAAAGGAGCTTAGAGATAAACAAGGTGCCAGACTCAATGGCTGAAAAGACTAACTCCTGCCAAGGTAGGCTTATTCGGTTTCCTAACTACCGTAATCTACCAGGCCATGCAAGACTTGGTCATTCAAGGTTGATAGGAGGAAAGTAATGTTTCAAGTTTCAACATCCTCCCATTTACAGGTAACTCAACTTCATCTCCATCCAAAGTTTCAAGGACAAAAGATCCCTTTCCAGCAAGACTACTTATCTTATACGGACCTTTCCATAAACTCTCCAACTTCGTGTGATTTCCTGGTTTCTCCTTATGCTTGTCCCACAATAAAACTATATCTCCTATACCAAAGGTAGTACTTCTAGTATTTTGATCAAATGTGCCCTTTATCCTTTCTTGTTCTATGAGCATCTTATCGAGTGCATTCCTTTTCTTTTCATCCAGTTCAACCAATTTATCAATTCTACCTTGCATTGCTTCTGTATCTGAGGAGCACTGCTGCAATAGTTCATAAACGGGTATTTGCAGATTTATTGGCAGTCTACAGTCTTGTCCATATACTAACTCGAAAGGAGATTTTCCTGTAATTCCTTTTCACTGTTGTTCGATCTGCCCACCAAGCATATTTTAACTTTACATCCCAACTTCTCTTATTTTCACCAACCATTCTTTTCAAACAGCCTAATTAGATTTTTGTTACTAGACTCGACAAGACCATTTCCCTGGGGGTAATAGTTCGAAGAATGAGAGAGGGTGATTCCATGATTCATGCAAAAGGTGGACATTTCTATTTTACTGAAAGCTGGGGCATTATCTGTTGTTAGTTTTACAGGGCAACCATATCTTGACACAATATTTTCTTCCAAAAACTTCACAACAACTTCGGCTGTGGCCTTCTTGGTTGGAATAGCTTCTACCCAACGAGTAAAGTAATCAGTGCAGGTCAACATATATTTATATCCATTGCTCGAGTTTTCATTAAAATGACCTACAAAATCCATACCCCATTGTTGAAAAGGAGCTTCAAACCACTACAGGATTTAAAGGTAAGGCAGGCAATCTTGGTTTTCCTGAGAAAAATTGACATTCTTGGCATATCCTAATATAAGCATGTACATCCTTAAAGAGTGTTGGCCAGTAATACCTTGCTCTCATGATTTTTGCAGCAGTTGTTCTCGGAGCATAATGACCACCACATAATCCTGAGTGCATCTCCTTTATAATGATTTTGGACTCCTCCAGGTTAACACATTTCAGGATTATCCCATCAGGGGTTCCTCCATCCTAATCCATCCTGGGTTAAAACATACTTTTCCAGCTTTTAGCCTTATTGCCCTTCTTTGATGATCTACCAGGTATTCAGGACATGACAAGTTCCTCAAGAAATATACAATGTCTTTGTACCAATCATGCTCTTCATCAATGTTTAAAATAGCAGGATCCCTTTCACTTATCGTGTTTACCATGTTGCTTCCCTTTTCAGTTAGAAGTTGAGCTAACCCTTGACCTTTCACAATCTTGATTGGTTTAATCTCTAGATCATATTCTTGTATACGTGAAATCCAATTTCCTCTTACACCTATGCCATCTGCTTGTGATAGAACATCCTTTACTGCTTGATTGGGCACATATGCCTTAATTTTGGAATACCCCACATAGGTTCTAAAGTGTTTCAAAAGCTTTAACTAAGGCATAAGCTTGCTTTTCAGTGGTGGTATATTTCAGTTCGGCATCTCTCAAATTTTTACTCATAAAGGCCTATAGGTTGTTCATGGTTTTCGTTGTTCTTTTGTAATAACACACCAGCAATAGTATCTTCCGAAGCATATGAGTAAATCATGAACTCTTTATTGTAATCAGGAGAAGCCAACACCGGGGAGGTTGAAATGGCCTTTTTAAGCTTGGTGAAAGATGATTCACATTCTTTATTTAATGGTTTGGCCAATTCTGCTAAGTTTGGAATGAATCTTCGGACGAAGTTTTATTTTTCCAAAGAAAGATTGCAAAGTGGCCACGTTATGGGGTGCCGCAATAGCATTGATGGCCTGGACACGTTCTGGTTCAATTCTGATGCCCTCTTTTGACACAATGTGTCCTAATAGCTTACCCTCATCTACTCCAAAAGTTGACTTTTTGGGATTTAATGATATGCCAAACTTTCTGCAACGCTCAAAAAACTCTTCTCAAATGTTCTATATGGTCTCCCCGTTCCTTGGAAAACACCGTTAGGTCATCCTGATAAATGGCAATGATTTTCCCAATCAAATCACTAAATGCTTGATCCATAGCTCTTTGAAAAGTGGAACCGGTATTTAATAACCCGAATGGCATCCTTATATATTGGAAAGTTCCCCATGGAGTAGTAAAAGTTGTTTTATTTCTGTCTTCCTTTCTAATACGTACCTGATTATACCCCGAAAAACCGTCCAACATTGACAACATACCTGGCCCCAGTAACACTCTGTAGCAAGTTTTCCATGTTTGGCAAAGGGTAATTGTCCTTAAGGGATGCTTGATTAAGGTTTCTGAAATCAATACACACCCTGATTTCACCATTTTTCTTTCTCACAATCACCGGGTTAGAAACCCAAGTAGTGTGTCGAACAGGTTGGATAATTCCGGCTGCCAGCATTTTCTCAAGCTCTTTCTTAATCAAGGGAGCAAGTTTAGGATTGACATTTCTTAACTTTTGCCTATAAGGTTTAGCTCCTTCATGCAAAGGGATAGTATGCTCAATAATTTCAGGGTCAAAAGTTTTGAGCTCGTCATATGCCCAGGCGAAAATGTCTCGATACTTCCTAATTAGATTTACAATCGCCTTTCTTTCTTCTGGGGAGGCATTCTTTCCTATCCGAATCATTCTGGGAGAAACTGAAGTTCCAATATTTATCTCTATAACCTCATCTACCGGTTCAGCTCTCTTACCTTTGTACTCATCATGCCTGTTGAAATTTTTCTCCAGAGGTATTGCTAGTTTCATAACATCAAAATTTTGAATAGAAGAATCGTTTAATTTATCTTCCAAATTCACATTGCAATTCTGGAATTTTTCGTTGTTTTGCAAGAATGCAATGATCTGTGCATCATTATCAAAGATTTGCCAATGATCTTGATTATCAGGAACTGATGGTCTAAATATCACTTCAACCTTATACTCTTTATCCCTGAGATGATCTGGAGTTTCAAAGGTACATGCTATTACTGATAATGCATCGGCCAGGGTATTTTCTTCTCTTGGGACTGCTTTTATTGCAAAGGCATCAAACATTTCTCTGGTATCCCAAACAGCATTTCGGTAATCCCTAAGCCCTATTATTTTTGGCTGCAAAACTGGTTCTTCACTTGGGACACAATCAAATCAGAGTCTCCTGTTACATTTAGACATTTAATCTTTTGCTCGCGGCAAATCTCTAACCCTAGCAGCAATGCCTCATACTCGGCTACATTGTTCGTGCACTCAAATTCAAGACAATATGAGAATAATTGTTCCTCCCCAGAAGGCGATGTAAGGACAATTCCAGCTCCAGCACCATGCCTAGATTTAGCCCCATCAAAATGCATTTTCCAGACTTGACTAGGAGGAAAAGGATGTTGCCGGGGCTCTTCCCAAAAGTTGGCCATCACCATATAATTTCCAACCTCTTCAGTGGGACGCATAGCCTCTTCAAACAAATAGTCGGGGGTTTCTACATGCTCAGTCATAGGTTTTTCATTCATCAATTTATAAGAAGCCTTTCCTCCAATAGGAATAGTTGCATAAGACAAATCCATTTGGATGCTCCCTCCTAGTTTGGCAGCCCATTCCCTTGATAGCAACATCCCCCATGCGTCAGGAATATCTAAAACCAGAACATCCATACTTATTTCAATTGCAGGATAAGCGGCTAGTTTCATCTTGAGATTCTCAATCATACCCTCTGACTTAACAGGCCTAGAATCCATCCCACACACATTTCTATACTCTCTGGATGGTTTTAGCTCCAATTGTTCCATGACCTTAAGAGGCATAACATTCACCTCTGCTCCTGAGTCTAACATACAGTTATGCAATATCAATTGATTGATTTCCAAGGCAATATAAAAAGGGGGGGTGACCTCTACCCTTATCAGCTACACTTTGAATCATAACGGGGGGATCTTCCTCCGTTGTTAATCTCACAGGATTCCTGACTTTAGGCTTGATTCCTAAGAATTTAGTCGCCTGGTTAAAGTATGAAGGGATTTTCAAGAGTTCTTCCAAGGGCACAGGAAAATTGGGTTTGGAGAAGAAATTACTCAAATCAATCTTAAATTGCAAGCCTTTTCTTTCTCCTTGGTATTCATTTCTATACCCAATAAATGCATTACCTGTGATCTAACAGAGGGGATGACTACCAAATCTTTCAAAGACACCATGACAGAAGATCCTGAGAGTTTTCCCAATATATTTGAATTTAGCTTTTCTTGCGTTATGGGAGATATTTCTTTATTTGGAGTACTCACTTGTTTTCTTTGCACTGGATCCCTAGCCTGGGGTTTAGCAGGGCTTGGGCTTGTTACCTTCTTGGTGACTTGAGAAGACAATCTTCTAGGTTGATCATTTTTCTTTAAGATTCCTTTAGGAGGAGTGTTTGGAGTTTGAGTGGGGACTCTACGAGTGATACTTCTTTGGTCAAGGGAATTTTCTTTCATACTAGTTTTGTTCTTATCTATATCTTTCGCGTTATTCTTTGCCTGAGACCTAGTTACTACTCGACCATCAGAAGTGGACTTAGTTTGAAAATATTCATTAGTATACACACCCTCAAAGGTTCTACAAAAAGGCTCATAACGTTTAATATTTTCACTTTGTTTTTTTGAGAACTATCCCATTCAGGTTGCGAATTATACCACTCATTTCAGTCATCATTTTCAAAATCATATCGTTCTCGTGAATAAGTATCGCAAGGCATAGTTCTAGGTGTCTTTAAGGATGTAAATGAGCTCGCTCCTCAGCGGAGTCACGATTGGAGTCGCCAGGTAGATTTAAACCCTTCTACCAAGATATGTGCCGTTGTATATGCAGGAAGGACTACTAAGCTTTTCCAAGGTAAGCCTATTGCGTCCCCCGGCAACGGCGCCAAAATGTTATCACCTAAACTGTAGTTACCCCTATGGATGTATCCAGTCATGGATGGCAATAGGGAAGGGAAACTCAAAAGGTGCAACCACGATCACCTCGACCTCCAATATATGGTTGTCACGCCAGTCGAGGCAACCTTCGCTTTATGTTATCTAGCCCAGACAACAAAGGGGGTAGACCCGATCTACTCCCGACAGGAGAGATCAAAACCAAGACACCAAATCAGGGTATGTCTAAGTGAAGTTAGGTGTATGGTTTATCCTACACCTAAGGATGAAGTCACAAGCCAAGTGAGGGGTTCAATAGGTATAGCTTTGGTTCATAGTTGATGTAAGAGTGACTTATAATGTTTGTAGTGAGATCTAGGGCTTAGTGTACTAGTTCAATGTCAGAAGATCCACTGCCTTGGGAACCGTGTCCAATGCAGGGTAGTTTAAGGGTTGTATTGGGGCTAACTAGTACAGATGACAAGCTTGACCATGATACATGATAGCTTCAAGGGTTTAGTTCACCATGCAATAGGTCAATCCACAAGTCAATCCAACAATCTAGGAAAGTCGAATTAACTTGGAGAGAAGCCAGTGCCTTGGGAATTGGGAAGTGGAGTCAAAGTAGGGTTGACTTGTGGTTTAGGACTCCTAGTACATGGGACAAGTAGGAAATAGAGGTCTTGATGGATGAATGTATCTAGATCTAGGTTTGACCCAAGTGGACCACAATCCCTTAAAACAAGGAATGCTATCCCCAAGGCAAGATTTGACAAAGTGATAGTCTAGACCTAGGTTTTGAATTATTCCGGTTCCAAATCTCCAACAATCTCAAGTACCCACGTCCTAGAAGTGAGTCAACTCACTTCTCCAAGGTGGTGCGACTTTGCCCAAGGAGGCTAAAAATGAGGGTTAGGTAGGTCAAGACAAGTCGGATGGCATCCAAACTTTAGATCCGGGTAGGTTAGTCAAGTAGGAGTATGGATCTATAATTTCGTGGCAATCCAACGGCTAGATCTTAGTAGATCTGAGTTTAAGTGTTCCAAGTGGTCCAAAATGGGGATTAAATCCCTTAAAATGTGGAGTAGGGCCCACAAGGTGAATTTCAGAAAAGTAACAATCTGGGTGTATGTTATTGGATGTGTAGATGACAAATCAAGTGGAAACTCAAACACCCACCATCTAGATCTAGGTCAACTTGCTCAAACTAGGAAGTGCGCCTTGCTTGGGAGAAGCTAAGTTGGCTTGGGAGGGGGGTCAAACGGAAGCCAATCCTCACCAAACTATAGATCCGGGATGCCGTGGATGCTATAGAGGTGGGTTTTCAATATTATGCCCAACAACCCACTAGATCTAAGTAGATCTGAAAAAATATAAAATGGGGTTTTGAAGTATTTAGGGTTTTTAAATATTTTAGACAATTGGATAGATCATGGAGATAGAATTTACCTTGAGATCATACCTGAGTGATGTGGATGAGATGCCTTGATGTTGAGGAAGATTCCCGCAGAGATCAAATGAGAGATTGTTGATTTTGCTTGCGAAATGATGCCTTAGTCCACACGTGCGACCTCCTCTACCTGTCAAACCAAGGAATAGCGATTCAATCAGTAAGATCAAGCATGGAGGAAATACAAGAGAAATGCAACAGTAACATGAAATAGAAGGTCCTGGGACAGTAATACTCCCTGTTACCAACGAAGAGATCCAAAGAAGAAGTAGGGAGAGTCTTCCCCTACCAATACTTCCTCCTCAAAGCAAATCGGCCCTCCACCTGTAGATGCAAAAATCGTGGTACAAAATATATGGCAAACAAGATCTCCAATAACTCAGTGCAAAGGAAGAACCAACGAACGAACACCAAAAACATTCACCACAACACTGGAGATAGATGCAATAATAATTTTCTATTCCAATAATCCAGAGCCAAAAGTCCCCTTTACAATGAGAGGCTCTCTCCTTTAAATAGGAAGGAGAGGCACCAAAACCCTAACCACTTTTTGAATGAGTGGCTAAGATTAAAAGATACAAATGTCTAATCAATGGTTGAGATGAGCTCAACAATAAAATACATGGATCACTAATAAAATATAATGTAAGTGGACAAAATCGCCCTATAAGAGGGGAATCCCACCAAATCATGATGACAAAATATCATAAGAGGCTTATGGTGGGTCCAAGGGGTAATTTTATCCCTCCTTGGTCAATCCCCATAGCACAATACATATAAAATAATCACCAAAGTACCAAATCGTGCCTCCATGGTCAAGTCGTGGGCCTCAAAAAGACCTCAGAAATCTACTGAAAGTGCCATAAGTGATGGATGCGGGCCCCGATGAAGCTGAAACTGCTGGAGAAGGTGTGGAGGACCCCGATCTATCATCACTGATCATCCCATGCCATAACTTTGCCTTAGTAGCCCAAATCGATTTCCTCAATAGCCATTTCTACCAATCCTGAAATGCTTCGGGAAGCGTGAAACTGCCCCAAACAGCCTCCTGGAGTGCCTGCGCTGTCAAGGTGAGGGCACCAGTGTGTCCGGGAGGGGGGTAATATGGTAAAAACAAGTGGTTGGACCACCCCCCTCCATCATCAGCGCCCTAGGTCAACCGGATAAAACTCACATCTGCTCCGACAGGGCCTCCGACAGACCAAAAACTGCACTGGGACAACCTACTGAGGCTCAATCATCACTGTAAGTGCCCGGAACTGAAAACAAACTGTCCCATTGGACTCAGAAGGTCCAAATCTATCCAATATGTGTACTCATACACCATATGAGTCTCTGCATGATCAAAATAAATATCCAATATACCGGAACAAGGCCAATAATAATGATCTGTAAATGACCAAACACTGCTGTAACCCAAGAATCATCATCATAACCCTGTAGCTGCTGCATAGAATCATCATGTATGTGTACATAGACCATATATCATCTATCCATATCATCATAAGGTCTAACATCTCATGTCCCATGGTCCTCCATGGTCAAACTAGGTCTAACCAAGACCAAATATAACTCAGACCATCATCCAAGGCTGCTGCAAAGTGTCAAGGTTAATACATGCTCTACAACTTATTCAAATAGCAATTATAACACAGAGTAATCATAACTGGCGATCTAAATCCAAATATATAGTGTCGTTAATTATTATTATTACTCAGACTAGACTTTCAGGATCATACTCACTTCATAGCTGTGATCAATTTGCTAGTGAAGGGTGAAGGCTAAATTAACTGGCTAGGCTAAGGGATGACTTGACTGACTTGACTTTGTGACACTTTGGCAAAGGAAAGGGAATACATACCATAGTATATACTGAATGAGCAATAACACAGGGAATGGCGGTGTCTCACAAATGGATGAGTTGTTTAAAGAGGGTTTATTCACCTTCACAGATGCGCACAATCCATAATACAAATAAGGCCAGCAATTGTTTAGATATAGCATTTAAGTTCCATTGCTTTTTGGGCCTGAAGTTTCCATAGCCTTGATCTATGTGTGTTTACAAACAACATTGCATAGATTTACATTTTTCTTTAGGCTTTCTGCTGCAGGTGTGTTTTTAAGGCACTTGTTTACTTGAGCACTTCTAGGTGTGTCATGGACAGCTTGTTTACCTAGGTATTTATTTTCCAAAAAGATATAACATTTTATTTTCATGGCCATTTTCATTTGGCATGCCTTTCATTCATGTGTGTTTAGAAACACATTGCATGAATGGGCTTTTCATACAAGATATAGCATTTCATTTTTCCATATTTTGTATTCATGGCAGCACCAAAAGTTTCAGGTTTAGCCAACACAACTTTAGTTACTAGGGGGAATTCACAAGGAACTCCAACTCACCATAGGTAAGTTTTGTCACCAACTCAGAGCCGAGACACAATAAACAGGGAAGCTCATCCAATACAGAGGCTACAGTGGGGGAAAGATCCTCCATGTCACTAGTCAAGTAGTAAGTCAGGGTGATAAACTAAAAGGGTAGGCCATGGATGGATGGAAACAATGAATGGTGGAACCGACACTAGCAAGCCAAGGTATGGTTGAATGATCACCTCTATTCTCCCTAGGGAGGGTAGAACCGATGAGTATGAATAGTGAACTTCTAAGTATGAGTAGGGACAATATAATATATATAATAGATCAACCAGGTCCAAATATCTATATGATCGCCAGATCATGACACTAAGTGCTAAGACATGCTATAAGAATAAGTATAAAAGCAATCTAACCATAACACCATGATATACCTGCTGAGTCATATACCTGAAAGCTCATCAACCTGTACCATCATCTGTCCTTTGAGACTGGTGCTGCAACTCTGGGCACTACTGATTGCTCTGTACCAATGGTATAATGACTACATCGGTCATCTCTCTGAGTGTCCTGAGACTCAGTCATGGCATGGGGAATACAACTGTTGTCCACAATATGATAGTGATCCAATATAGATGCTCATCTCAGCATCTCAAATGTAAGGGAACTGGCTGAATAGTGTACTGGAATCAGAAAAATAATGTATGGTAGCCCGGCTACTATATATGTGATAACATCTGGCTCCGGCTAGGACAAGTGCTCTGCTGAAATGAGCGCTTGAGAACCTCAGAATCTCTGGTCCTCGAACTCTGCTACTCGAATCCGCAATCTAGCACTCTACCATTTTATTTCCAGCTTTTATTCTTGCAACCTATTTTCTGCATCCACAAACATCAAAAATACCTCATGCCGCATGTGTGGGAAAAATATAGAACCAACTGAAATAAAAAATTTATAAATGCATGAAATATATAAGTGCAGAAAATAAATCAAACTACTAACATAATTTGCAAAATTTGAAATTTATTGTGCAGGAAAAATAAAAGTGACAGGTACTTGGTTAAACTAGGAGCTTACAAAGGAGCTTAGAGATAAACAAGGTGCCAGACTCAATGGCTGAAAAGACTAACTCCTGCCAAGGTAGGCTTATTCGGTTTCCTAACTATCGTAATCTACCAGGCCATGCAAGACTTGGTCATTCAAGGTTGATAGGAGGAAAGTAATGTTTCAACATCCTCCCATTTACAGGTAACTCAACTTCATCTCCATCCAAAGTTTCAAGGACAAAAGATCCCTTTCCAGCAAGACTACTTATCTTATACGGACCTTTCCATAAACTCTCCAACTTCGTGTGATTTCCTGGTTTCTCCTTATGCTTGTCCCACAATAAAACTATATCTCCTATACCAAAGGTAGTACTTCTAGTATTTTGATCAAATGTGCCCTTTATCCTTTCTTGTTCTATGAGCATCTATATCGAGTGCATTCCTTTTCTTTTCATCCAGTTCAACCAACTTTATCAATTCTACCTTGCATTGCTTCTGTATCTGAGGAGCACTGCTGCAATAGTTCATAAACGGGTATTTGCAGATTTATTTGGCAGTCTACAGTCTTGTCCATATACTAACTCGAAAGGAGATTTTCCTGTAATTCTTTTCACTGTTGTTCGAATCTGCCCACAAAGCATATTTTAACTTTACATCCCAACTTCTCTTATTTTCACCAACCATTCTTTTCAACAGCCTAATTAGATTTTTGTTACTAGACTCGACAAGACCATTTCCCTGGGGTAATAGTTCGAAAGAATGAGAGAGGGTGATTCCATGATTCATGCAAAAGGTGGGCATTTCTATTTTACTGAAAGCTGGGGCATTATCTGTTGTTAGTTTTACAGGGCAACCATATCTTGACACAATATTTTCTTCCAAAAACTTCACAACAACTTCGGCTGTGGCCTTCTTGGTTGGAATAGCTTCTACCCAACGAGTAAAGTAATCAGTGCAGGTCAACATATATTTATATCCATTGCTCGAGTTTTCATTAAAATGACCTACAAAATCCATACCCCATTGTTGAAAAGGAGCTTCAACCACTACAGGATTTAAAGGTAAGGCAGGCAATCTTGGTTTTCCTGAGAAAAATTGACATTCTTGGCATATCCTAATATAAGCATGTACATCCTTAAAGAGTGTTGGCCAGTAATACCCTGCTCTCATGATTTTTGCAGCAGTTGTTCTCGGAGCATAATGACCACCACATAATCCTGAGTGCATCTCCTTTATAATGATTTTGGACTCCTCCAGGTTAACACATTTCAGGATTATCCCATCAGGGTTCCTCCATCCTAATCCATCCTGGGTTAAAACATACTTTTCAGCTTTTAGCCTTAGTGCCCTTCTTTGATGATCTACCAGGTATTCAGGACATGACAAGTTCCTCAAGAAATATACAATGTCTTTGTACCAATCATGCTCTTCATCAATGTTTAAAATAGCAGGATCCCTTTCACTTATCGTGTTTACCATGTTGCTTCCCTTTTCAGTTAGAAGTTGAGCTAACCCTTGACCTTTCACAATCTTGATTGGTTTAATCTCTAGATCATATTCTTGTATACGTGAAATCCAATTTCCTCTTACACCTATGCCATCTGCTTGTGATAGAACATCCTTTACTGCTTGATAGGGCACATATGCCTTAATTTTGGAATACCCCACATAGGTTCTAAAGTGTTTCAAAGCTTTAACTAAGGCATAAGCTTGCTTTTCAGTGGTGGTATATTTCAGTTCGGCATCTCTCAAATTTTTACTCATAAAGGCTATAGGTTGTTCATGGTTTTCGTTGTTCTTTTGTAATAACACACCAGCAATAGTATCTTCCGAAGCATATGAGTAAATCATGAACTCTTTATTGTAATCAGGACAAGCCAACACCGGGGAGGTTGAAATGGCCTTTTTAAGCTTGGTGAAAGATGATTCACATTCTTTATCCCATACAAACTTCACATCCTTTTTAAGAAGGGCATTTAATGGTTTGGCCAATTCTGCTAAGTTTGGAATGAATCTTCGGACGAAGTTTATTTTTCCAAAGAAAGATTGCAAAGTGGCCACGTTATGGGGTGCCGCAATAGCATTGATGGCCTGGACACGTTCTGGTTCAATTCTGATGCCCTCTTTTGACACAATGTGTCCTAATAGCTTACCCTCATCTACTCCAAAAGTTGACTTTTTGGGATTTAATGATATGCCAAACTTTCTGCAACGCTCAAAAACTCTTCTCAAATGTTCTATATGGTCTCCCCGTTCCTTGGAAAACACCGTTAGGTCATCCTGATAAATGGCAATGATTTTCCCAATCAAATCACTAAATGCTTGATCCATAGCTCTTTGAAAAGTGGAACCGGTATTTAATAACCCGAATGGCATCCTTATATATTGGAAAGTTCCCCATGGAGTAGTAAAAGTTGTTTTATTTCTGTCTTCCTTTCTAATACGTACCTGATTATACCCCGAAAAACCGTCCAACATTGACAACATACCTGCCCCAGTAACACTCTGTAGCAAGTTTTCCATGTTTGGCAAAGGGTAATTGTCCTTAAGGGATGCTTGATTAAGGTTTCTGAAATCAATACACACCCTGATTTCACCATTTTTCTTTCTCACAATCACCGGGTTAGAAACCCAAGTAGTGTGTCGAACAGGTTGGATAATTCCGGCTGCCAGCATTTTCTCAAGCTCTTTCTTAATCAAGGGAGCAAGTTTAGGATTGACATTTCTTAACTTTTGCCTATAAGGTTTAGCTCCTTCATGCAAAGGGATAGTATGCTCAATAATTTCAGGGTCAAAAGTTTTGAGCTCGTCATATGCCCAGGCGAAAATGTCTCGATACTTCCTAATTAGATTTACAATCGCCTTTCTTTCTTCTGGGGAGGCATTCTTTCCTATCCGAATCATTCTGGGAGAAACTGAAGTTCCAATATTTATCTCTATAACCTCATCTACCGGTTCAGCTCTCTTACCTTTGTACTCATCATGCCTGTTGAAATTTTTCTCCAGAGGTATTGCTAGTTTCATAACATCAAAATTTTGAATAGAAGAATCGTTTAATTTATCTTCCAAATTCACATTGCAATTCTGGAATTTTTCGTTGGTTTTGCAAGAATGCAATGATCTGTGCATCATTATCAAAGATTTGCCAATGATCTTGATTATCAGGAACTGATGGTCCTAAATATCACTTCAACCTTATACTCTTTATCCCTGAGATGATCTGGAGTTTCAAAGGTACATGCTATTACTGATAATGCATCGGCCAGGGTATTTTCTTCTCTTGGGACTGCTTTTATTGCAAAGGCATCAAACATTTCTCTGGTATCCCAAACAGCATTTCGGTAATCCCTAAGCCTATTATTTTTGGCTGCAAACTGGTTCTTCACTTGGGACACAATCAAATCAGAGTCTCCTGTTACATTTAGACATTTAATCTTTTGCTCGCGGCAAATCTCTAACCCTAGCAGCAATGCCTCATACTCGGCTACATTGTTCGTGCACTCAAATTCAAGACAATATGAGAATAATTGTTCCTCCCAGAAGGCGATGTAAGGACAATTCCAGCTCCAGCACCATGCCTAGATTTAGCCCCATCAAAATGCATTTTCCAGACTTGACTAGGAGGAAAAGGATGTTGCCCGGGGCTCTTCCCAAAAGTTGGCCATCACCATATAATTTCCAACCTCTTCAGTGGGACGCATAGCCTCTTCAAACAAATAGTCGGGGGTTTCTACATGCTCAGTCATAGGTTTTTCATTCATCAATTTATAAGAAGCCTTTCCTCCAATAGGAATAGTTACAAATCCATTTGGATGCTCCCTCCTAGTTTGGCAGCCCATTCCCTTGATAGCAACATCCCCCATGCGTCAGGAATATCTAAAACCAGAACATCCATACTTATTTCAATTGCAGGATAAGCGGCTAGTTTCATCTTGAGATTCTCAATCATACCCTCTGACTTAACAGGCCTAGAATCCATCCCACACACATTTCTATACTCTCTGGATGGTTTTAGCTCCAATTGTTCCATGACCTTAAGAGGCATAACATTCACCTCTGCTCCTGAGTCTAACATACAGTTATGCAATATCAATTGATTGATTTCCAAGGCAATATAAAAAGGGGGGTGACCTCTACCCTTATCAGCTACACTTTGAATCATAACGGGGGGATCTTCCTCCGTTGTTAATCTCACAGGATTCCTGACTTTAGGCTTGATTCCTAAGAATTTAGTCGCCTGGTTAAAGTATGAAGGGATTTTCAAGAGTTCTTCCAAGGGCACAGGAAAATTGGGTTTGGAGAAGAAATTACTCAAATCAATCTTTAAATTGCAAGCCTTTTCTTTCTCCTTGGTATTCATTTCTATACCCAATAAATGCATTACCTGTGATCTAACAGAGGGGATGACTACCAAATCTTTCAAAGACACCATGACAGAAGATCCTGAGAGTTTTCCCAATATATTTGAATTTAGCTTTTCTTGCGTTATGGGGAGATATTTCTTTATTTGGAGTACTCACTTGTTTTCTTTGCACTGGATCCCTAGCCTGGGGTTTAGCAGGGCTTGGGCTTGTTACCTTCTTGGTGACTTGAGAAGACAATCTTCTAGGTTGATCATTTTTCTTTAAGATTCCTTTAGGAGGAGTGTTTGGAGTTTGAGTGGGGACTCTACGAGTGATACTTCTTTGGTCAAGGGAATTTTCTTTCATACTAGTTTTGTTCTTATCTATATCTTTCGCGTTATTCTTTGCCTGAGACCTAGTTACTACTCGACCATCAGAAGTGGACTTAGTTTGAAAATATTCATTAGTATACACACCCTCAAAGGTTCTACAAAAAGGCTCATAGCGTTAATATTTTCACTTTGTTTTTTTGAGAACTATCCCATTCAGGTTGCGAATTATACCACTCATTTCAGTCATCATTTTCAAAATCATATCGTTCTCTGAATAAGTATCGCAAGGCATAGTTCTAGGTGTCTTTAAGGATGTAAATGAGCTCGCTCCTCAGCGGAGTCACGATTGGGAGTCGCCAGGTAGATTTAAACCCTTCTACAAAGATATGTGCCGTTGTATATGCAGGAAGGACTACTAGCTTTTCCAAGGTAAGCCTATTGCGTCCCCGGCAACGGCGCCAAAATGTTATCACCTAAACTGTAGTTACCCCTATGGATGTATCCAGTCATGGATGGCAATAGGGAAGGGAAACTCAAAAGGTGCAACCACGATCACCTCGACCTCCAATATATGGTTGTCACGCCAGTCGAGGCAACCTTCGCTTTATGTTATCTAGCCCAGACAACAAAGGGGGAGACCCGATCTACTCCCGACAGGAGAGATCAAAACCAAGACACCAAATCAGGGTATGTCTAAGTGAAGTTAGGTGTATGGTTTATCCTACACCTAAGGATGAAGTCACAAGCCAAGTGAGGGGTTCAATAGGTATAGCTTTGGTTCATAGTTGATGTAAGAGTGACTTATAATGTTTGTAGTGAGATCTAGGGCTTAGTGTACTAGTTCAATGTCAGAAGATCCACTGCCTTGGGAACCGTGTCCAATGCAGGGTAGTTTAAGGGTTGTATTGGGGCTAACTAGTACAGATGACAAGCTTGACCATGATACATGATAGCTTCAAGGGTTTAGTTCACCATGCATAGGTCAATCCACAAGTCAATCCAACAATCTAGGAAAGTCGAATTAACTTGGAGAGAAGCCAGTGCCTTGGGAATTGGGAAGTGGAGTCAAAGTAGGGTTGACTTGTGGTTTAGGACTCCTAGTACATGGGACAAGTAGGAAATAGAGGTCTTGATGGATGAATGTATCTAGATCTAGGTTTGACCCAAGTGGACCACAATCCCTTTAAAACAAGGAATGCTATCCCCAAGGCAAGATTTGACAAAGTGATAGTCTAGACCTAGGTTTTGAATTATTCCGGTTCCAAATCTCCAACAATCTCAAGTACCCACGTCCTAGAAGTGAGTCAACTCACTTCTCCAAGGTGGTGCGACTTTGCCCAAGGAGGCTAAAAATGAGGGTTAGGTAGGTCAAGACAAGTCGGATGGCATCCAAACTTTAGATCCGGGTAGGTTAGTCAAGTAGGAGTATGGATCTATAATTTCGTGGCAATCCAACGGCTAGATCTTAGTAGATCTGAGTTTAAGTGTTCCAAGTGGTCCAAAATGGGGATTAAATCCCTTAAAATGTGGAGTAGGGCCCACAAGGTGAATTTCAGAAAAGTAACAATCTGGGTGTATGTTATTGGATGTGTAGATGACAAATCAAGTGGAAACTCAAACACCCACCATCTAGATCTAGGTCAACTTGCTCAAACTAGGAAGTGCGCCTTGCTTGGGAGAAGCTAAGTTGGCTTGGGAGGGGGGTCAAACGGAAGCCAATCCTCACCAAACTATAGATCCGGGATGCCGTGGATGCTATAGAGGTGGGTTTTCAATATTATGCCCAACAACCCACTAGATCTAAGTAGATCTGAAAAAATATAAAATGGGGTTTTGAAGTATTTAGGGTTTTTAAATATTTTAGACAATTGGATAGATCATGGAGATAGAATTTACCTTGAGATCATACCTGAGTGATGTGGATGAGATGCCTTGATGTTGAGGAAGATTCCCGCAGAGATCAAATGAGAGATTGTTGATTTTGCTTGCCGAAATGATGCCTTAGTCCACACGTGCGACCTCCTCTACCTGTCAAACCAAGGAATAGCGATTCAATCAGTAAGATCAAGCATGGAGGAAATACAAGAGAAATGCAACAGTAACATGAAATAGAAGGTCCTGGGACAGTAATACTCCCTGTTACCAACGAAGAGATCCAAAGAAGAAGTAGGGAGAGTCTTCCCTACCAATACTTCCTCCTCAAAGCAAATCGGCCTCCACCTGTAGATGCAAAAATCGTGGTACAAAATATATGGCAAACAAGATCTCCAATAACTCAGTGCAAAGGAAGAACCAACGAACGAACACCAAAAACATTCACCACAACACTGGAGATAGATGCAATAATAATTTTCTATTCCAATAATCCAGAGCCAAAGTCCCCTTTACAATGAGAGGCTCTCTCCTTTAAATAGGAAGGAGAGGCACCAAAACCCTAACCACTTTTTGAATGAGTGGCTAAGATTAAAAGATACAAATGTCTAATCAATGGTTGAGATGAGCTCAACAATAAAATACATGGATCACTAATAAAATATAATGTAAGTGGACAAAATCGCCCTATAAGAGGGGAATCCCACCAAATCATGATGACAAAATATCATAAGAGGCTTATGGTGGGT
>BSBM01003756.1:0-46540 GCA_027924585.1 Larix kaempferi | reverse complement strand
GTACTGATAGGTCTGCTCTTGAGTGATATATTCTGTAACCTTTGCAGTATCCACCTCTGGAAGTAATAAGGGAGGAGGGGGGCGTACCCACCTGATCTGGGGCGACAATGAGCAATTCATCTTCTATATACAAAACTTTATACCACTTATCATGGTCGGATAAAAAGCCCTATTTTTTCTTTTTTACGATCGGAATTCTGCTCGCGTTTCCGCGTTATTTAGTGGAGCAATAATAACCCGACTTGCCATTGAACCCGCAACGAATTGCGGCTACTATTATCCATATGGTCCTAGTCGCACGAAGGTACAAACACATGGAAAGGCGTTTGCCTTCCAGCCAGAGTCATTTCATGAAGACATTCCTTTATTGGGTGGGGCGGCCCTATGCGCTATGACCCCTCCATAATGGACCCTAAGTTGCTTTGCTCCCTCTGGTCGATGCTGAACTGTACTTATACCCAACAGACGGGACTTATGAAGATTCAAAAAGAAAAAAATAGGTTATATACGTAATAAGACATCTCTCCCGCCCACATAATCACTTATAATAAGCTTTTGATAAAAGTAAGGCACGCAGTCTAAGTCGAATTCTGTCAAATATAGAGATATACCTCCGCAAGGGGCGACCCCCCCACTTCGCCTTTCAAATATTGAGGTGCGGAGCGAAGAAGTATATTTAATCGGAGTCAGAGAAGTACGAATAGAGATGATAGAGATCGACCGGCTACACACACCCCCCCCCCTTCTTCATTAGCCATCCCAGCCAGCCAGCCCAGTGAGATCCACCCCAAGCTAGCCGTAGCAGCCCGACCAAAGACGCCATGAATCTAATAAATACCCTCCAGCATGGTTTAGTAATATGTGTAGAATATCCGGTGCCAATTAACGGGGAACCCTATAATGATACCTTTCCTTATCCGAGCGAGTGGTATAACCCAAGCGAGTAGTATATTCTAAGGGGCCACCACAGAAAGATCCCTTTCCTTATCTGTAGTATCTTCACTAACTCGTTTGGTGCCAGACCCCCAACCTGGTGTCTATTTTAGAGGAGTCTCTTCTCACGAAGCCGAACTGCTTTAGATCTGGTCTTTATATATATTATTCCTCCATACCACCTTTTTGTTTTATATCGGGCGGGCTTTAGAGAATATAACTTCTTTTTTATATTCTTTTGGAATTACCATTATTACGTATATAATATTAACACTTCTTAACCAGATTTACCGTCTTTGCACGACCCAACCGAGCAAGGATAAGTGTGCTTCCTGAATCTACGAACACACATGCTCCAATTTATTGCATGCATGATCACCTGGTGGTTCGGAGCCAGAATAATTAATTCTTTTCAGAACAGGTTGGACCGCAGCTACCAACTGGTGTGAGGTGGGGTGGAATCCTCAGAACTGCCCTCAGGAGCTACAGCCATACTCTCTTAGATGGATGGGCTTGGTTGGTCAAATAGCTGAGGAATGAAATTGACTTCCCATGCTCTCACTATTGCTGGATAACATGAAAGCTGCTGGATGGATGGTAGTGTCAAGTAGCCAAGGACTTTTCGGGGCTTCCCATGTTCCTACGGGATAGTTGAGTAGCCAAGAGGGTTTACCTTTAGCTTAGATCATTTCACTGCCGGATGGCTTGGGATTCTGATGGTCCATCAGAGCAACCTCGTGGGGATGGGATGATGGGATGATGGGATGGGGATGGCACGGGCTTCAGACTGTTAGGATATAGTGGATGCCCAGACAGAGCCAGTCAGGATATTTTTATCACACTTGACTTGCCTTTATAACTCTTAGGAGGTACGGGGTATCATCCTTTACTTACGAGCATCCACCAGTTTAACAAACTATTTACGCTACGCCCTTTGCCTTATTAATTATTCCAGGTACCACGTATTACCTTCTTTGTATCATGTTACCACCGAGTAACTCAGTGATACGAGTCAATAATTTGTGGGCACCCCACCTTGATTACTACCTTATCACCCTAGGACATGGAGTGGAGGACTGCCCCACCCATTCTTTCCACCAGGAAGATAATTACAGTATTAGTATGGATGATGGCATGCTATGAAACCTTCACCTTACCCTTATCCCTTATATGTCCTAATTACCTGTCACCTTAAGAACTAGACCTGTTACACTTGATGAATGAAGCGCTTAGGAGAGGAGGAAATGCTATGAACCCTTATATTAGAAGTAGAAACACCGGATGGGATGGGTTGATGAGCCCTTACCTAAGACCTAGACCTGTTGTTAGCCCTCCTATATCACTCGATTCATTAATCTTAGGAGGTACAGAGCTATAGAAGACCCGGCCGGATTGGATTCATTACAGCCATAAAAAAAGTTTAGGCTGGGCTGATATCCGTACAGAACTTAAGCTTATATCGTTGAACTGCTTGATGGCTTTATTCTTGTCCATCAGAGAGGAGAGCCGGACGGGCTTCAGACATTCATTGATAGGATATGATGCCCAGGCAGCCCCAGCACTGCCAGGAGATGGATAAAAAACACTTGCCTTAGGAGCGGGTGATCGCTTAACTACAGACATTTAATCAACCAAATAAAACCAATAAACTGCCACTATGCATCACTACATCATGAAACGAAGCATGCATAATAATAGAAACAATTCATGTATCGAGATAGGGAAGATCGAGGCAATAAATCTCTATATATGAGAGATATACTACCACCAATACAGAAACAACTAAACTACCAGAAATCATAGGTGAGACTGAACATCTATTCTTTCTCTCTATCCATAATTACTACATTCTTGTGGAAACTCGTCTAACCTCCTAGGGCCAACAACAACCTTTTTGGCCAACTAAGCTAATTTAAGAAGGAGATCACCTCTATAAGCAAATACAATATTCCTTTTGTCCATGTTCACCCGTCACCCTCAATTAGATACTTTCTGATTACCTTTACTTAGGGAAATTACACAGTTACCAATACCACCTAAACTAGAAGATTGGTTAGCAAATTCGCACATCAGTATACATTAAATGCCATTTTTCACCTTGACGTCCACACTTTTACTTAGGGCAATTAGAGCTTTGAGGCCTGCACCAAACCCCTAGACAAGAAACTATTAGCCATTAGACAATTAGATACTTTGAAAAACCTATACTACCTCGCCCTTTGTCCCCTTACACCTTGCCTTTTGTTAGGGTAATTAGCCACCACTTGACCATCATATCTAGAGCTCTTGAATGACCCATTCCTATAGCTACTCATTATATGTACACGTCACATTACATAGGAAATCATAAAGTCCCTAGACACGATATACCACGTCTATTGCAATATACCATGTCTACGATTTACCATGTCTATAAAGTGGGAAACAACTTCAACATGACGTGAAGATTATATGCCTCACCCTGACACCAAGTGATCATCGGTTTCCCACCACCTGGAACTCTTCATCTCGACCTCGCTTCTTCACCAACTAAATATCTAACCTTTTTGTTACTCATAGCATCATTTGCATAACGTTAGCCCTCATTTCTAAGATATACTCCAACTTCTACTTATACTCTATTAGACATCTTATACCCTTTTAGACTCTACTTAATAAGTAATCAACATTACAAGTAATATTTCATCTCTATAACTTTAATGTAATCTTTAGTCCTTTATCCTTTGTTGCTGGTCAACCTGTTCATGGCTATGCATCTTATACTTATGCTGGAACTGGCTATGAATACCTGCCTGTCTAGTCTTTGCTATTGGTATTGCTGGATGAAACTTCATCATCTGACATCCCTGCTTCACATTTTGACATACGTGGGTCCCTACCTGCCCATTGTTACATACGTGGGTTCCCCCAAGTACATCTATTTCTCTTGCTAATTACTACAGTGTACCCTAATATCTCATGTTGGCCCCTAAGCCTTTGTCGAGATGTGTACCCCTCATGTAAAAGCTTGCAACACCAGGTATTTACTTCTTTGTTTTGCTTGCCCCTTACTCGGGTTTTGCCGTATACACCTCCTATTTATCTTGTTACTTATATCATAAATACCAGGGACAAAGATTGAGGTTGACTGCACATCTTTTTAACCATACCAGTAACCCTGTGGAACGTACTACCCATAATACACCAGGTAAGACCATTACTACCATGCTTATGGACCAAGGCATAGATCCCACCACCCGAACTACAGTAATTCGTTATGCTTTTACACTACAAGGAATTCCTTATGTTTCGCCATCATATTCACCTTTCACTACTTCGACATTACACTTCGTTCGTATCCAACCAAGTAAACAACCACCTCGCATGTGAGTTACCCCAGCCTCATCATTTATTTCTTATTTATAAACCACTCATTAGCAGTGTTAAGAAAACCGGCTACAAGCACATCTTTCACCTATAAAAAAAACGCAAGGAAAGGCTTGCTTTACGTTAGGAGAGCAAGGAAATACAAATCATGGCTTTAGATACCTAAACCACACAAACCAGCCTTGAGAGCTTAGCCAGGATAGCCATGACACCAGGAGCAAACAGCCTCTTCTTACATATACCATATTCTCTATCAGTCTCTCAGAAACCACTACCCTTTGTACTGAGCTTTACCACTTCCACCCCTTGTACCTAGCTTTTAAAGGAGCAGACACTTACCCACACTTTTACACCATCATTTGGACAGCACTTAAACCCTTTGTACTCCACTTTAAACCACTTACCAGCATTATCAATTCACTACCCAGCTATTCTCCATTATATACACAGCAGGAACCAACACATCACATATACTACACAGTCACATCACCAACCAGAACATCACGTACATAACAGCATAACATCTCAACCACAGGAACTCACTCAATTAGATACCTTCAACACAGCAGGACTTTCTAATACTTATACTCACTCATATCTTGTACAGCTAGATACTACAAGTGGGATACTACTAGCTTACTCCTTATATCCAAGATAGACTGCTTACTAGACTCTGACTCCTCATACCCAATAGTAGGACGTGGCATCTCCATCTCCATCAGGTCATGCTACTCCTTAAAAAACACATAGGCATAGGAACCTCGATCACCCTTGTTGGAGTGGTGCTGCTTCCCATCTTATACTAGACTTATACTTGTCTTATATATATTACTTATGGTATCAATATAAAGTAAGCGTCTAATACTCCATTATTCTCCCTTTAATACTCTAGGCATTCTATGATACTCTCAAAAAAATATTATACTTCCTAAATAGATTAGTATTATTATAATTAGGAATATATAATTATCATATACTAGTCTTATACTTTGTTTATACTATAATAAACTCATTACTTAGTTTATCCTTTATGAAACTATATGATAAATATTCTACTATAAATCTTCTACTATATAATAAATATCTATACATATTATACTATATAATAAATATAAGTAATCTTATCCTAGTAATTATTATTTATTGCTTTGTAAATGAGGTCTAAGTGGAGATGGGGAGGCTACGATCTGCCGATCTCCTACCTGATAATCTCCACCAGTGTTCCTTCCCGAGAGCAGACGACTCCTTTGCTTTGATTCAAGAATGAAAGAAGTTAGCTTTAGCATCTACAGTAGGAAACAAGGCTTATTTTGGAACAAGGAGGGATGCAACCTGGAACCAACAGGGGTAAACTGCAACTGTTGCTTTTGTTCGGTTAACTATATAAATAACTGGCTCTGCATCTGCATATATAAGTATCTCAATATGGAACTCGGGACTCTGCTAACGTATCTGCTACAAGCTCTCGACCTGGAAGGAATGGTACCAGTAATTAATTTGGAATAGACTATGGCTCTCGAAATGAAAGGGATGTTTCCTCTAAAACAGGAAGGGATGTTGGGTCACCTGGATATGGATCTAAGTAAAGAAAGGATGCTGCCTATCGAGCCTTTTCTTTGCTTTTGATGCCGGGTCGTATAATAATGGTTCAGGGCCGCCCTGGCTTCCGCCTATTTTGCATTACCTGGGCCACAGGATCCGCTACATACTCTCCCGCAGGCACAACATATTGATATAAATCTGCTTGCGCCTGGGTCAAACTGCTTGCTTCTGGTATTGTTACCTATGCACCTAGCTTTGCTCTCGATGCCCTTGCTCTTAGTGCCTATAATTGCCAATCCCGATATTGGGGTATGGCTTTCAAATTAAATAGGTAGGGGCTCTCGCCCCGGTTTTTCAGGCTGTTTCGTTCCTTGCTCTGGTGGGGCCTCGGATCGACTTTGAAAAGCAGCTTTATTTACTTAAACTGGAACTGCTTCAAGATCAACTGGCTTTCAAGCTGGAAGGGATGCTACCTATGCCCTTGCTGGAGATGATGAAACTGGCTATGCCTCTGCTCTAGTTAGCTATGCTTCCTCCTCTGCTACCTATACCTCTGCTGGCTATGATGTCTATGATGCCTATGATATTGAAATGCGAACGTTGTTAGTATAAGATGTTCTCGCCTGGTTGGCGTGATGCTTTAAACTGTAAGGGGGACGGGATACACTTTTGGCTTTCTAAGAGAGGTTGCGATCTTGGCTCTACGGTAAGCGGTGTACTTTTACCCGACCGTGGACACGCGTTCTTTTAACTTACTGTGTGCGCATTGATAGAAGTGGTATAACGGACAGATAACAGGTTGCGCAATTGGTGGGTAAAGACGGAAGCAAGGGTGGAAGCAGTGCCAAAAAGCAGTTGTAGAGTCAATTCCGGCATCTGTCGAAGCGGCATTCCGCCCATTGCCCCCCCGCTCCAAGTGGGAATAAAGTCCTATATCTACAACGAGATCGAGCAGATTGAAATGCTTAGCTATAATTAGCACAGGTTTTAAATGACCCTAATAAGTCGCAGGTGCATTTGATCCAATGGATTTACTTTACCTAGAAACATAAAAAGTAGATGGGAATTGAAACCCAGCAGCCATGGTCATAGTTCTATCTATTACATAACCAAGTTATCGAGTATCACTGGCAAATTGGTATCTAGAACGAGCGGCATCTTTGTCGTTGCACATCTGTCATGTAGCAAAAGCACTTTCCACCCACCCTCCTGCTTAGGTTTTTTACAATCATAACGAGAAATAGCCGGAGCTGCCCCTTATAATCAGCAATAGTGTACTCCGTAGCCTGCTGGTAAGAAGGTTTAAGAGCCCAGCCTACATTTAATTAAAGCAAACGGAAGGCAAGGGCACGGAAGCTGGTGGATTCATATGGTTCTACATAATTAACCGTCACAGCCACTTGACTGACAGGAATTTTAGTATAGAGCTCATGGTGTCCTTCACGTCGTTTCTGAAGGCACCCTGATAAGGCGGGAAGCTGTTGCCTATAACACTCATCTTGTGAGTAGTGGATACCTTTATGTTATTCTGCAGATTGGCATTCTGAATCGCAGTTTTCATGTTGGTCATGGCAGGAAAAAGATACGATTCGTACTCCGCGCCGGGTAAAACCTCGTTGCCCACTGCAATGTATTTTATATTGGTGGTGGGATAGAAGGGGACATTGTTGTCCTTAACCCAGTCGTTGGCTGAGTCCTGGTTGGAGGATATGGCCTGCAATTCGCCATTACTGACTCCCACGATTACATTGATCCCAGAATTTGCGAAAGCTTTCCGTGCATCTCTGTTTGCTTTTCAAATTATTATTTTCCGATGTTTTTGTTCATAAAAGTTACCACCTGGTATGCAGGTGGCAGATTGTATCCGAGCATGCCGTAGTTAACCCCCCTTTTTACCATCTGCACAAGGAATTTAATGAGAAACAGTTTATATAGAACGCAATCAATTTTAAGCTTTGAATAACAATTGTATTTTATGAAAAAAAATGTTGGATGATGCTAATTTCTCTGTGACGATTGAACAACGGAAGATGGCAATAAACCCAGTCAGAATTATCTTCGTCTGTTCATTAGACGCTGCCAAATTTATCACAGGAAATGATAGATTTTCTAAATGTTCCGCCAGGACGTTATTTATAAGAAGCTCAATTGCTCTGCACAGGCATTGAACATTCACAACTGCTAGGCCAAGTTGGATCCCGTGCCGTGTGGGAGGGGCTGCAGCCTCCGAGCATGGACCAATTGATTATAGGAGTTTCCTACCGATCTAAATCTCTACAGAACCGGATGCAGGCAATCTATATTACATGAATAATAGACTTATGAGATGCATCCATATAGTAGATAAAGTGTATAGTCTATTATGAACAGAGATGAATCGATCCGAGCTTGCGAGGCATAAGAGGGCGCCGGTCGGTATGTGGGTTCCGGTTCTGACCCAGTTATCCTTTCTTTGGGTCGAGGACTCAGTCAGAACCATAGCAGGGCTCGCGATTCATGATGAAATAGGTGGAGTTGGTTTTGGATGAACAAGTCAGAACCACTTCACTCGCCGCTTCGCTTCATAGAGAAATAAATAGAGGGCTTCGGAGCCCTCGGAATGACAGCAGTTTGGTTATCGTTCGCCTTTGCACGCATGAATCGCCCGCCGGGGGAGTTTTTGGGTTCGTTGAGCTTAAACGCTTCGTGCTGTAGTATGGGACATTCGTTCTAAACCGGCCCGGGCTCCGCAGGACACCATGCTGTTAGAGGGTCGTTTTTTTACCCAAAGCATCATAAGTAAAATAAGGTTTTTCCATAAAGCAGGGCATGTGGGTGGTGCTTATCGAGATCCCCAGCGATCCCATCCAGACCAGCTAGCCGTACCAGCGAGCAAGACCAGTCATCTCATTCATCCCCTCCAGCTATCCCTCGAAGACCCTGCCCAACTTGCATTACTTACGATCACCAGGAGAGCAATCAGACGCTAGAAACCCTGCCCAACTTGCATTACTTACGATCACCAGGAGAGCAATCAGACGCTAGAAACCCTGCCCAACTTGCATTACTGGAGAGATGCTAAATCACTTGCCCAACTATGCATTACTTATGATCACCTGGAGAACGATCAGATGCTAGAGACCTTGCCGAACTACCTCGTTGCTAGAGAACTTACCTAACCATAGAAACCCTAGGACCTATGAGATCACCATGGAAGGAAACCCCGACCTGAACCCGCTAAGCTACCCGTTGGAGAACTCGCTGGAGCGTAGAGCTCACTGGAGATAGAAAGATAGTGACCGCTGGAGCATGGAGCTCGCTGGAGATAGTGACCGCAGTCCGCGTTGTAGGGAAAGGAAACCCGCGTTTACACCCTAAAAAAACCAAGCATGTCAGTACAGGTACAAAGCATGGAAAGCAAGGATGGACCAGCCAAGAAAGACAGGAAGGCTTTAACCAAGCATGGATGGATCCTCCATGTAACAATCAATAGATCCATGCAAGAATAAAACCTTCAAAAGAGCTAGGGTTTGAGAGCAATTAGACCTCCAATATGCCACAGTGTGATCTTCAATGCCTTTCAAATAAAAAGCCATGTAATCCCCCCAAAAGTATGAAACCATAGGAAGCAAAGGAGATCAAGCCAAGCGTTTCATTTCCTCCATGTAGTCAACCAAATTCAGATGAAAATGTGATGTAATGCATGCCAAAATATGCTAGGGCATTTCACACCAATAACTCAAGTGTCCTCATATCATCAATCCATGCAAGTGTAAGTGCAATGCCTCCTCCATGATAAAACCAGTAAACCAAGCCTTTAAATAGGCTTCATCACATTAAATACCATGGGCTGCAAAACCATGTGCCACTGTAAACCACCTGCGGTAAGCCCACTTTTGACCGAGTCAAGATTAACTTGAAAATCCCCCCCTTTCAACTTTACTTGGGATAAAAATATATCCCCCTATAATTTGAATGGCCCCCCCTAAATTTTATCACCAGGTATAAAAGGCACAAATGGCCTACTTGCTAACCTTATACTGGTGAACCACCGAACTAAAAATATGCCATTGACACAAGTTACTAACCTAAATATAAACTCAGCAAAGAATGCAACGATAAGACTCGATCCCAAGATCCTGCTCCAGCGTGTGATTTTATCCATTTTGTTCCACCCGTGGGCCTCCTGTTTTATTTCACCAATACTTCACTCGACTCGTGATGCCTTTCTGTGTGCTTTCCACTGCTGGAGACTGCACTTCACCACGCTGAAGTAAATAAACCTCACTTAGTGTCCCGAGATCTGCTAGGGCATCACTGGATCGAGTAAACCTCCAGATCCATCCACAACCTATTCAACACCGAATAGCGCCTCGATGTTGGAGATCACGTAGTGCATCTCTTTCCCAAGATAGACATTTGGCACTCTCAGCTGTGACTCTCTCTGCCACTAATACACCAACCAAATAATGTGCTCCTCCATTGTGACAAATCCAGGGACCACGCAACTAGTAAATTAATGCATCCAATATACACCAGTGAATACCAGACCAAATCGGGGTAAGTATAATTGTATTTATAAAAAACAGTCTTCTCCTCAGTCCAGCGGCCCCATTTCACGTGGATTTGTCCAAGTGAAGGACGCGTAACACCAAACTGGCATCTAGCGCATTTTCTGTTATATAACCATTGACATCTCTGTTCTTTGCCTCTTCATAGAGCTACCATTCGCAGGCCCAGGCTTCCATATCCAGATCGGGATAAAGCTTGCTACAATATGTGTGTTGGAAACGATAACCACATATATTACAAAGGAGGAGATAGTTGTAAAACCCCACATTTGTAATATATATTTTTGTCGTGTGGCGGTGGTGATGAATAGATAATATTTGTTTTATCAGGTAGGGTCTTCTCCTTCCTTATAAATAGTCGATACCCACCAGGCCATTGGCAGGTTAATCTTGAAATGGAGCATGCTTCCCTGTGGTGGTCGGTCGGGGCGTAGAGGTGTTTCCCTCCATAGCGCTTGAAGGCGGACCTTCATAGAATTGTCCTTATGCATGCATGGCAAGATCCTGATATCTTATTCTAGCTAGTTCGCTTTTCGCACCGAACCTACCTCTATGCCTCGATCGCTGCAGCCAGCCTAGCACAGCGTTTTATCCGGGGAAGGTAGGTACACATACATAGATAGAGGGTTTTAAGGTGGGCTTCGTTCTTACTTATGTTAAATCCACGAGGCAAGTCAGACATAGTTTTGTCCATAATGTATTGAGCCCTGGTACTGCATTCAAGTTGGGGCCATCAGCCGAGACCCCCCTTTATTCTATTAAGGCCAAATATCACATCCTTGTCTCATTGGTTGGGCCACTAGTTGGGGGCGAAACGCTGTATAAATGAAGCAAACGGGGACGGGACAAGCAATTATTTCGTTATTTGTTTGGTTACCCTTGAAGCTTCACTTTTAGCTTCGGCTTTATCCCCCCCCTCTGCCTGCTTTAGCCTTCCTTCACTCACTCTGTCTGGCCTAATGGGGACTGCAAACATTTCTCCTGCTTTGGTCAGGGCTTCTCTCTTTTATACCAAGCACAATTGGTAATGCTTACAGTGCTTCCCGTTTTATGCTCGTTCTTTAAAAAACAAAAAGGGTAACCTGCGTTAGCTTTGGTTCCCCAGTTCAGGGTATCATTCGGGTATTATCTATTATGAGCCTTACTAAGAACTAGCTGATTCTCGCATTTATGAGATCCGAGTCTCCAAGTGGGCCCTCTTGGCCACCCCGCGGCCCTGGCTTTTTGGGGAATCCTGCTCCTGTGTCGCTTGTAGCTCGGCGGTCCACCGGGTTTTTTTCCCAGTTCCGAGTGTATTCTTGGATAGTTATAGCGGCCCATAGGCGCAAGATGTACCTTGTGGGGGCGGCCGGAAACCTGGACATAGTCTTTTCAGACAGTGGCCGTTTAGTCCATGGTCCATTGGATGTTCGGTGCAAGGCCAAAAATTTGAACCACACCTGCCCGAAACGTTCCCGTCCTTCGCTTTAGGGCCTGTCCCTCAGTGTGGTCAGTACTGAATACTGTCGGGCAGCAAAGCTTACACCTGTTCACTTATTGCGATGGTTCACCAGGGCCTCTTTCCTCCTCCCTTTTCTGCTCACTCGTGAATCAGGGGCTGCCGGACCCCCTACAAAGGGGGAGAGAGTCGACTGAGCATCTCAGCCATTGGCGGGAATTTCGCCCGCATCCGATCCCCAATTATTGTTCACCCCGTATGATCGTGTTGGGTTAATTGTGATCTCGTATGATCGTGTTGGGTGAGCAACAGCCGCTTCGTCACAGTTACTTACTTATGGGCTAACGGGGTCACACTCTTTGGCCAAGTATCCTACAAAAGGACTCCCGAAAGCCAAAAAGATTAAAGGAATGGCCATAGGAATGGGCGCATCATGACATCGTAAGATGTCTCGCCCGAATGGATTAGTTGGTGCTGGAAATGTCGGAAAAAGCGAACGGAAAGAGTGATAAGGAGTGGAAAAGACAGAGACACTTCCCAACCAGAAAGCGAAGTTACCACTGATGGTATATTTGGTGTAATGCGAGCTCTGAGATAACATCTTTGGAATAAAATCCAGTTGGAAAAGGAAATCCAATTAGAGATAGGCTGCCTATGAGCATCATGGCATAGGTAAAAGGTAACGAGGAAGCAAGCCCCCCCATCTTGCGCGTATCTTGCTCATCCGACATGGCATGAATCACAGAACCTGCACTCAAGAATAGTAATGCTTGGAAAAAGCGTGATTCATTAAATGAGAGACGCTAACCGAATAGTTGGAAAATGCCGCAAGCAAAGATCATATAGCCTAATTGACTGCGAGTTGGATGAGCTATGACCCTCTTTGAATCGTTCTGTAATATTCCAGTGGTTGCCGCGGAGAATGACGTCATAGCCACCTGCCAAATGCAATAACAATCAAAGCCGTGGGTGAGTATTCAAATAGAGGGGAGCACCTCGCTATCATGGGAACGCCTGCTGTTACCGTAGTAGCTGCATGAATCGGAGCGGATTACTGGAGTGGGACCCTCCGTTGCATCAGGTGACCGAGTATGCAATCCTATCTGTGCGGATTTTCAACAGCACCAATAAAGGGTGAGATACGAATAACAGTTATGGCATGAAATCTAATATTGCGGAAAATGAAATAATTTTGGGGTTCGGAAAAGGCACTAGCACGAGCAGAAATGGTCGGGGAGTCTACTGTTTGAAAGAGAGTAAAACGACCCAAAATCCCGAGAGCTGATCCAAAATCACCTACTCGATTTACAAGCATAGCTTTGATAGCTGCTTTATCTGCCTGAAGTCGTGTGAACCGGAAATTAATTGACGAATATGGAGCGAGGACCTACTCCCTCCCATCCCGGGAATAATTGAATAAAGTTATCTCCGGTAACCGACATTAGCGTAAAAAAAGTAGAAATGGATGAATAACACATAAATCGAGGGCTATGTGGATCCTCGGACATATATGAAATGGAATGGGGATGGACCAAGCTACTTACGAATGTAACCACAATTGGCATAACTACGGTCGGGCTATCAAACACAGGGTCGGAAGTGAATTCCGGGTCGAACCAATCTGCGAATCGAGCTCTGTTACCCTTGCAATGATGTGGTACCCCAGGAACATTATAATGAAGTGCTCTCCGAACCGTGCGGGGAGGTTTTCCCATCACACGGCTCACCAACTTGATATTACCTACCAAAAGGAATCAGTAAAGAAAGGCGCCCAATAGTTATCGCTTTCCTTTGCCACTTAAGTAAGTGTACGGCATCTGCTTGGCCCCTTCTTCCTTCCCGCTGATCCGCCCCCTATTAAAGTAAGTCTAAAAAGAGGGGGATCGATCAATAGTTGAGTGTACTACGAGCCCTCTGCCCCACGCATCCAACCAGCTCAGAATGCGTGGTTCACCGGTTCCACCGACTATACTCTTCCAGTTCTTCAGTCGATACAGAGGTGCGCTTTCAGTGGGGGTGTGCTGTCCCTATTGGACTCTTCCCCCATAGGGCCCCCTAAAGCCCGGGCATAAGCGCCCTCTTGCTACCCATATGCGAGGCCCGCCCTTAGCCTGCCTTCCCCAACCTGTGCGTGGGACCTCCTCGCCGCAGGGGATCGATCGCTCCCACACCTGTAGCGTTCGTGATCTCCTCAACTGTGTATCGAAAGGCGGGGCAGCACAGCCAGCTGGGGGTTTTTACGTCCAGTATGTCCCCCCCCTTATTCCCGACATGCTATGGTGCCCAGGGTAGTTCCCATAGAGCGAGTCGAGTCCGTATCGCCGCGGAGCAAACTGCAGCGGATCGAATCCATTTACTCGGCGATTCATCCGGTGACTTCACGGTCGCCAAAGGAGCCCCGAGAAGCATCAAACATTTCAGAGAAGATCCGTGGAGCAATTTTGAGATAGCAAGCACTAGCTCCCGGTGCGACTTCATGAGAAGCAGTCAAGGATAAGATAGAAGATAATGAAACGCACGTGGTGGTGACTATGGCGGTTCCTTCTGAACCCTAGAAAACGTCCGAAAGCACCTGCTACGGAACTACCGAGCAAGGGGCAACGATACTATGAGTAAATACATGAAATCGAATATGGGGACAACCAAGAATCAGGCAATTACGGAGCGGCCTGTGATTGAGCCGAAAATGGAAATTCCTAGAATATGAAAGAAGGTCAATTTCTATCACTATGATACTGAAAAGAGAAGGCTCCAGTCAGTCTATAAGGCAGACGGGACTTATATTCGCTGGTTATTATTTCTATATGTAATAACACTAGATTCGGTATGGAATAAAAACTAGAATAAAACGATATTCGGTGTGAGTCGAAGGAGCGAGGATCGAGCCGCTCTATTAAATAGAGGTGCGTTTAGCTCCAGTTGGGTGGGAATAAATAGAGGGGAGCTTGCTCAGGGCTGCTCATTATTTATATATGTAATTATGCTAGATTATTATGCTAGATTCGGTATGGAATAAAACTGGAATAACACTAGATCCGGCGTGAGTTGTATTCCAGGAATTATTTATATATGTAATAACACTTTGATTCATGATTTGATGCGATCCGAAAGCGTTGAATAATGCCTCTGTCCTCCTACGTCGAACAAGCCTTTCCTTTCGAATGCTGAAAAGCAGTTCCAATGAGTAAAAAGATAGACTAGGAAGACATAGTATGAAAATCCACTTGAGTCTAGGAGATGCTTCAGTTGCTCGTGCATTCTATCTGCGATCCAAGCGCCCCAATCTGCAATTGAAAATAGTAGCGCCTTCTGGTGAATAATGGGCCGGCCCCGTGTTTGAGTTGCTCCCATAGCTCTATTAATTAGAGTTATGTATCCATGCATTCGTCATCGAACAGGCATTTAACAGTCTTGCTACTAGTCGCCCTTATTATAATTACGGGCGGCAGCCTTTATTAGTAAGCGTGGCAATACTTTGCTATACAAGACTTTATCTTAAAAGTACTTATTTACTTACTTTCATCTTATTAAATGGTATAACCGTGGCCTGGAAATAAATCTTCTTCATTACATAATAAGGGTCTATCCCCTTCTAATTTATTGATCATTTAATAAGAGATAGGGAGTGAGAAATCCCTATAAACCAATATGAAGTGCAGAGCAACAAGTAACAAATGTAATAGATTAACACTTTTACATAGGTAGACGAGCTGGCCAATGAGTAGGATACTAAGGACTTCCCTTGGACGGAGCATAACAAATAGCCTTACTACAAGAACACAACAAAATACTTGGACATGGAAAAATGGGAGATTATAATGACATGTCTAATGGTAACTAGAAGAGAGATAGGCATGATCAATCAGGATGACAATAAATGGAGGAGTAATGAATGACAGGTACTATATGGGGTATCGGGACAGGAACACTCCAATGCACTATGATGGGATTAAATGAAAAAGACTACCAGTAGAGGTTACTCAGTGAGAATGCTCTATTCTGGGGTGACAAGAACTACTTCCATAGAGGAGATAATGCTAAAATTGTGAAAGCAAAGTATTTCGAATTACCCTGTTTTGGTTTATTGATGCTTTTTATTTCTTTTTCTTTTCTTTTTCTTTTTCGCATTTTATAGAAGAGCTTCCAAGCCTGCTATAACTTGCCTTGCTTACACACCATGAATAAGCCACATTGTATGTGACAGCTTTAGGGCATATGTTTATTTTGGGCATTTAATAGAAAAGTTTACGAGTCTCATCCAACTTTCCTTCCTTGTAAAGACCATCAATCAATGCAGTCAATTTAATAACATTGGGGTTAAGTCGCTGGCACTAGCCTTATATGTTTTGGTTGTGCAAACCCTATGCCGCCGCTTGTTGTGCCAAAAAATGGCGGCAGGTTTTATTAAAGGCAACCTGTTGCCTGAACCTGACGTTGGCCAGTTGGTGAACGACCACTCTGTAAATGATTCTTTCCTTACTATTATAAAAGAACGACTTCCAAAAAGAACATAATGGATTGCTGTTATACCGCCTTGCTTCCGGCTCCAACATCCTGTGGCGTAAAACCCCGTGTTATAGGTAGAGTCGGCAGCGAGTCCATGACCGGTTGGTCTCTCAAAACTTGTCCTAAGTTTTTGAACGAGGACAAGTGTTCTTTTTTTCGGGCATCCCCTTAGCCTTTCAAGCCTCATATCAATTTTATGGGAGGTGGTAGTGCAAAGGGCGGATACGGAGATTTATCAATTTGTTATAAAGCCCTTGTATAAAGCCCTTGGCCGTAGTAGCAAAATTTGAGATATACACCAAATTCCAGCTAGCAACGACCCATGTTTACTATTATTAGGTTCCCTCCAAGCTGGCGTACCAACGCTTAGATAAAGCGCTAACATGGTTTCTTTGAACGGACAATGCCGATGGTAAAGGCTTCCAAAGAGTTCATTGGGACCTCTGTTGCACTCCACGATAGATGAGAGGACTAGGTATTATTAAAGCAAGGATACAGGCTCGGGCTCTTTGTGCCATGTGGGTAGTGAGGACCTTTAATAGGAATGAGGCGTAGAAGGGAGATAGAGGGGTTGTCCTACTATATAATGCATGCCAAAAACTACCTTTTAAAGGATCATCAGGTTACTATCTCGGTGAAGTTACTTGGTTAGATAAAAAAGCTAGTATCCCAACTTGAATGAGGCATCAATGTAACCCGGTCGGGAATAATACCAACTAAAAGTACGGGTGGGGAATCAATTGATGAGGGTCGATTGAGAAGAACCCACCCTTTGTATTGATCCGTAGGCTCGCTTTTATAAATCTTAGAGCCTCTCTATTTTCAAAGCTGGTTCGATCTTATCTTTTATGTCGATTCAATGGGAAGCGCTCGACCTTAAATTGAAAGGTATCTTTTTATTTGGTAGTCCTCATTAAAAGATCGCCCTAATTTCAAGTCGCTCGATCAACCTAAAATTTCAGAGGTGAGGTCTCCATTAAGATATAAAAGGGCATTCTTGTTAAAAGCGTCCATCATTGAAGCAAAGACCTTCCCTTCGGGTTCCACCATGTGACCATTTAAAGCCCTTTCCCACAGGGACTTTGGCTATGTATTGGCCCGTTATTTGTTACCTTCCCAGAACCATCTCTCAAGGGATTTGCTGACACATAGCTTATATATAAAGCTTCAGAGTTTTATTCTTCGGAGATATTATCTGGGTGGGCTCAACCTTCTTTCGCTTTCAATAATAAGGTTGCTGCTTTAGCTTTGCCTTTTGCCTTTGCCCTTTCAATGTGGGGGTGGGGAGGGTAGAGGGCTATTCTTTTATATGCTGATCTCCTGAAACGTCAAGTTAATTTGTAGATAAGAGCGCCACTCTCTTAAAGAATAAATGCCCCAGTGAAATGTGATAAACCTCCTCTAAATTAAGTTGTTTTTTTATGAAGAACCTAAATAATCTGAGCTTGGATTCTTTTTTGCGTGTGGAAGCCCGCCCTAAATTTGAAAAGAGGTAAATTTCTCTTCATTTTTTAGTTGTCTCGAAGCTTCGGTTTTCAAACATCTCTTAGCTCGGTATAAGTTGCTCCTTCCATTGTTGCCAATTATTTTCCAGTATCATTCACAAATTGCAGATGTGATAGGGGAGTGAGTGGTTCTGCGCATGCATAGCACGACCCCTTATTCTTCCTCTCACTCGATAAGAGGAGGGACCAACCCCTATTGGAAAGACCACCAGATCCGGTAGCTTACGCTCGGACGGATGAATAGATCTTTTCAAAGTCCGCAAGCCGGTTTTAAAAAGCTATTAAGCCCCTGGACCTCTTAAAGTGTTTACCATCCAGCTGGGCCCTTTTTAAAACAGAGAGGGGCCAGTGATTTCATTCTAAAAAGTGAGATTATTTTATTGGGTAATTTCGTTCCCTGGGAAGAGCGGGGATGATTGGGATCGGGAATCGAGCCAGCAGGTTCTTTCGGGAATAAACCTAACTGGCGTAGTAGTTCGTTCTAAACCGGCCAATCCGCGAGTTACTTGATGGTTGACGGCCTGCCCACCTTGCCCTCTTAAAAATAGCGAGGAGAGGCTCAAGCTTAATCTAATTACGTAGATAGATACTTATACTGATACCCTCTAGATAGAGAGCGGCCGGATGTATAAGTCCATAACATATGCGGGTATGCATATAGGTAGGTTAGGTGCGTGTGCTCCCCCTCACATCTATTTTGGTAATGGAAGGAAGGGAGTACCCCCTACCAAAACCGGAATTCCAACCCGTGTCTTCGGCATGGGGAGATGAACCACTACTAGATAAAAGGGGCCTTCCCGATATAATGGAGGAAAATAAGAAAGAACCTATTCTATCGCTTGCTATACTAAAGTTCCGACCGGACTCGCCCTATATATATATGCAATTAAATATATCGTACCCAGCATGGGAAAAAAAATGCATACTCCCCGTAAGCTCACCCCGTAAGAAAGAGTGGGCTCGCAGAGTGGGCTCCATTTAATTTAAAGGTCATTCTCCTCCCTTTATTTATTACGGATTCCGGGTTGAAGAGCACAAACATTATCCCCCTTAAAAAGAGAGGGCGCCTCTCTCTCTAAAAAAAGGGTGAGCATGTGAATGGATAGAGGAAAAGAAATGAAAGGCTCCGCTCTTATTAAAGGTTTGGTTGGCCACAGCAGCCCCTGTTCCGGAGGCAGTAAGGGTAAGTACTAGGGGGAACAAAACGCAAAATATTTGGCTCTTTTATAATTACATAAAGCATACAAAAGGGTTAAACCAAGAAGATGAACCATGGAAGGTGAAGAAGGAGCCGGCAATGAGACATGGTCTTGAGAAGAAGATATTGTGGGGGGAGGGAGCTAGTCCCCACTTGCCATATGAATTCAATAATGAAAATGTAAACACCCAAGTTTGATCCAAAATTGAATCCCAAAGTGTTGAGTCTTTTGGCAGGCTGAGATGAAAAAAAGTGAACAAGGCCGAGGGGTAAGGCAGAAGGCCAGATTTTCCAACTAAGGCAAAGGGACAAGACAATCATTTAGAGAGGGACTAATTGACCAAAAGCCTTGTCAACGAAGATGTGGTCGACATACCACCTTTATCCAAGTCACCATTCATACCCTCCAGACCATGTAGACCATTCGAATACTCACATAGGTTGTTCAAGACAATTGTGGATCATTCAGATGGGCTCAGACGGATTTAGCATTTTGGAGCAGAATTGGGTTCTTTACTTCTGGAGCCCAGTTGAGGGCCTAAACAGTTTTTTTCTGAGGGGCATATTCTCGAAAGACTATTGATCCCCAAGGTTCGAACCTTGTACCATGTAGATCTCACCGAGCTCTTTCCAACGGCGCAAAGAGTGCCCCAATCGGAGGTTCGTACGCGAAAGTTATGACCACCAGAAGTTGACCTTCTATTTCTATCTAAAATTGACTAAGATAGAGTCCACTGATAAAATTGACTGGACAAAGTCGACTAGGCAAAATATACTGGAAGAGCACATTGTAAATCCGAGAATGGGACAATAATGCATGTTTATGGAGCATTGTAAAAGGGTAGTCGGTTGAATAAGAACAAGTGTAAGCAGAGTTGTTGTCGATGTGGCAGTTGCAATGCGAGCTCGTCGACTAGACAATTGTTGACGTTTACCAGGTTGTGTGTAGCTTTTTAACTGAAGGCAAAAGGCGGGAGTAAAACCGTTTTGGTAACTGAGACCAAAAGCATTCAAGCAAACCGTAACTGATTCTTGGAAGAAGGCCTACTTAAAGGCAAACTACGAATACTACAGGGGTTCGGGGGTTCGATGGCTAAAAGGGTCGGCTTGGAGATTGGAAATTGGCTAAGAAAGTTGATTAAGGGATCATAGCCAACTATGGAAATTTGTTACAGGACCATAGTAGATGCAAGTTCCTTGTGGAAAAGAACAAGCCCCAACTTTGTTACCAAGAGTCTCATACATTATAAAACCCAACCCTGTGGATGTGGAAATCCCAGAGGTGGTGCAAGATTCAAAATAGAAATACTCATTGGTCGGCATTTATCTAAGACTTATAAGAAATGGAGTTGTGATAAGCGTTAGATAAAGATGGAGCACTGGCGTTGTTTCTATAAGCCAACCCCTGGCCTAAGAGTGCTCTGATTGCCTTGAGCGCTTCGGGACAGAAAGAACGTTGGTTCGCCAATACCGAGTGCATTGATCCCTAATACCCTGTTGCTCAAGGATGCCTGGTTCATTTTCCGCGCCCGGATTGATGGAAGTGGGTAGAACCTATATTAATCGATCCTGGAGCGTATGGAAACAACTGGGGGAAAGGGCAGGCAACCTTGTCCGTGAGTGGTTAGTGCAAGCATACAATACATCTATCGTATATCGAGAGGCGAAGGAACGAGACAAACAAGCGGACTTTCTTTTCTTCCAGCGCAGGATTCGCTTTCTCTAATGAAACAATTTCTCTTCTAATAACGGGGATGCTCACTCTTCCCCCTCTCCGACCAATTGTATGTAATATGAAATGGGACTGGGATTGGGTATACCTAATTTATAGTCAATTTAGTCCCCCCGGACCCCTCTTTCAAAGTCCTTGGTGCGGGGTAGGGAGACACAACAAATGGCGCTGTGAATGGAAATAGTGCCTGCGAAGAGAAGAGGCAAGCTTTTGAGATACAAAATATGTTTCCAGTGGCAGCGTTCCACCAAGTGAATGCTTCCTGCAAACATCCCAAGTGGGTGGGGCTGCACTACCTATATAATTTTCTTTTCAAAGTGGTAATATATTATTTTCCTATAAAGTCCTTACATAATTTATTAATACGTAAAAATAAGGATTATTCCCTTCCCTACAACTCCTTCCCTATAAAGCCCTTTCATTCCTTATCACATAAATTTATTAATACGTAGATAATAGACTTGACCCATATAAATAAGTTTCCCCCCTCATCATCTCCAATTTTGTTTTCGTATTAGTGATAGATAGCTATGCAGCCATTGCTCTGAACTTAAAAAGTAGCGCCTTGCTCTCCCTTTGGTCAAGCAAGCGTTTCCTCTTCAGCTATAATTTTTTGAAGTAGTAAATAATTGATTGTCCCACTTTTCGATCTAATGAATGACTAGTCCCATTCCTCCCTCTCTCACTTGGATCGACACTGGCTTGGGGATAGCGGAGTAAGACACAGACGGATAATATGTTTCTTAATCTCTAATTATCCTTTTATGAATCATCATCAGAGAATTCGCTGTTTATTGTCACGAGAGATTAGAGTGTGAATGTGGGTGTAGTTCCTCGTGTGAGCCGGGTCGTACTTGGGGCGCTCTCGAAGGCACCAGCTATATCCTATTCTCGTATGTTGGTGTGGCTAGGCGTGCTTCGGAGGAGGTTTATATTTATGCCCGGGGCCGATAAAGTTATGGCCCTTACAATGACTCGTTCAGATGGGCCGAACGCCGGGGTATGACGATCTGCCATTTTACTCTGTTTTATGTGCTCGATCTGCGAGCATTTCACTATGTTTGCACCTCCTTGGTTTCCCCGGGCACCTTTTGCAGCTCTTGCTTTTAGATGGGCAATAATTATAATAAAGGGCAAGTGAGATCCCGCTTACTTAGGATAGTGGGATTCAGTTGGGGGAGGTAACTGCGGATTAGGTCACCTTTGGCCTATCTCTCCAGGCAAAGGCTTGGGAATTAAACCATGGACTGGTTCTTCATGGTCAGTTGACAGATATTTAATCCAGATAGGTAAAGTGGCCTTCAGAAGAGCCTTTGCGTATTGAAACTGCGGATTGCGCGTCAGTTTGGTTTGGTGCATTGTGGATTGCAGCCAATGGCGCCTTCGAGGTGTCATCATCGCGATCAGAGACTTAGCATGGGTCGGGGGATGTTCAGATCCCCTCCCAGGACTAGATATGGGGTTGCAGAGGACCCTTTACTTACCCTCCCTTACCCCTGACATCCGCCTTTCTTTTCGCCATTGTACATTCGCCATAGAAAGAGTTAAGCATAGGAAGAGTTCGCAGCCATAACCCCAGTGAGTGAGGTGGGTGGGTGCACTCATACATATTTGATTATTACAACAGAGGCTGGCCGGGCGGGAGGAGCCGCCAAAGGGAAAGGGGACGGAAGAAGTGTGCAGGAGGGTAAGGAAGGAAGAAAGGAAGTGCTTAGCTTATTGTGTGTTTGGAATATTCACGTATATAATGCAATCAGAACATAGTTTCAGTGAGGTGGCACAACCTTGCACATTACCTGCCGCTACAAACAAATGCAAAGAAAAGATATGAAACCATGGCAGGATAGGAGGAGGTGGGTTTTCATGCATACCCATTATGTTCAAGCCAGTCCTATAGCTCTACTATCTGACCTCCATACTATAAACTACTCGTCCATACTGCCTTGGGAATAGACACTTTTTAACCTATGCGTATGATCTCACCCTTTGGAACTTAACCTCCTCCTTGAGACCATCCTTAAACTCAGCCTATGACCTCATCCTTTTTCACTTAATATTCTCCTTGAATACTTACTTACACTCTTACTCGGGAAACTCAAACTTATACCTTTACTAGCCTCTTAAATCTATGCATCAGACCTACTCCTTGGGGTTGGAATAGACTTTTGAATTCATACTTTGGACCTGACCTTACACTCTTACAGAATGCCTCAGCCCTATGAACTATGAATGAGCTTTGCCTGAGGAAGGAACCTTGCCTTCTTTCAATCCGCATGAAGCCGCTTTCTTTTGTATGCTTTATGCCTGTATGATGTCGAAAAAGTACGAATTATGGTCGCTTTAAGATGTCCTATAATGGCGTCTTAAGTCTGTGTCCGCTTTAATAAGTCCGCTTTCTTCCCCTATTTTTATTGATCCCTACCGCTTGCCTCCATGTTGGGTAATGAGAGCTACCGCACTCCCCCCATGAGATGGCTATCTCGTCTAGGAACATTTACCATAGCTGCAAACTTCTCCATGCAATTTATAGCTGCCTGAGCACCGGTTCATGGGGCCATGGCGGGGCCTAGTTCCCGGGTATGCAATATCGTCTAGCTGCTATGAGGTCCGCAGGTAATAATGACCATGTGCAGTTGAAGGGGCAGCATTACAACTAGAATCATTCCCATAAGCAGTTTCACTAGCATTCCCAGGAGAAGGGAAGAATAGAAGTAGGTCCAGCGTTCCAAGCAGAACAAGCACTACAAGGAGGCTCTCATAAACTGGGGTGTTCTCTTAACGGGATTGAAAAGCATGAGGTCTCCACTTGCCTATGCATAAAAAAGAGGAATAATTACTCGCCTTACAAAACAAAAGAGGGCCAGGAAGCCGATCGAACCCACCCTAAAGGTATGGATTCAGTATGTTCTCATCTAGGCAGTATGTTCTTGCCTCACCCGGGCCGTCACCAGCAGGTCTGGTTCCTGTCTAATATATTTAGTTTTGCATGAGGAAGCAATTCTTATCCTTATTCTTTCGGGGGCAATCCAACAGGTTGTGTCTCGGTCTATACCCAATCACACTAGTAAGAAGCTGCCCCATCTCAGCCCGCAGGTTAAGGAATACCGCCACATCTTTACTCTATGGTGGAAAGGAACGCGGGTTCTAAACTAGATACTTTTACAATTACACTAGATACTTGAACGCTAGATAACACAAGCGCTCAACCAACACTAGATACTTTAAGGTCTAAACCATCCATTCATCCATTCTCGGGTTATACAGCGGGTTCTAAACCATCCATTCCAGGAAGGCGGGTTTCCAATACTTTAACAATGACGCTATATACTTGAAGGCTAAATCACACAAGAGGCAGGTCGGGGATAATCCCGGTCTCTACCCAATGGAGTTCGGGGATCGGCAAGTAAATCCTCAATCTATTGAGTTTACCATATGGAATGGATCAGCGGGTAAATCCATTCCCAGCAAATACATTCACAATCCATTCCGAGGAATGCTTCATCCCGCCTTTCAAATTATTACAATAAATTATTCCAGCTCATCCCATTATATATGTTATACCGCATAACCAAAGCCAGTAAATAAAATAAGTTGATCCAGAAATATTGAGGGATATGGTCCTAATTCCTATCTGTCTCCTTCATTCAATCCCTTTCCTTGCTCAAGACCTTGAAAAGGTATCGTAAGACCATCAAGCATTAGGTCAAGCGAGAGAACGTCAAGCAGGTCGGTCGCTTCGATAGAAGGGCTATCCAGAAAAGCGCCATCGAGATTATAACCACCAAATAAAAGGCTGCTATACCTTACTGTCTGGGGTGGGAGACCCGAGAATTACCAAGGAAAGATGGGTGCCAAAAGGCTCCAGGAAAGCCAATTACCACAAAACCAAACGGGAAGGTGGGTCAAAACGCTGGTCCTACCTTCAATCAGAGATATCCATTATTTATGTTACCTATCACTTTGAAATTGACCCACTAGGCAGAGGAAGGTATTGTTCTACCTTTGAGAGATCGGTCTGGTCCTACCTTGCTTATCGGGTTCACCATCTCTGTATACTTCAGTCCATTCCTTTCCTTGGTTAACATCTTCACTTGGTGGAGGAACCTTTTAATCTTTCATCCATACGGGTGGGAGCGGTTCCTCGCTGGTCAGTTACTCTCGTTCCCAGAACGTCCAACGGGTCGGTTCCAGAGAAGGTCTGGTAAGACCGTCAAGCAGGACTAAAGCCTTTGCTACGGAAGCATTGCTTCCACCTTCTCCCAACCTTCCATTTGCTTATACCTTCCACCGTAAAGCTCCTTACCTTTTTATTCTTGTAGCTGAGGGATTGAGTAGGCTGATTTCTGAGGCTAAAAAGCAAATAAAAATTAAGGGAATCAGGATTGGGGGTACTTAATCTCTTAGTAACTTACTTTTTGTGGATTATATATTTGTATTCTGTCTTGGATCAGTGGAAGAGGGCAGACAGCACAGTGAGATATTACTTTTTATAAATAGCTACAGGGAAAATAAACATTCAGACGTCAGTCATGTTATTTAATGACCTGAATGAAGATACAAGCCATGGAAATAGAATCCTTCTTTTTTTTATAGCAGAAGCAAGCAAAGGAAAACAAAAAGCCTGGGCCAAATGACTATGAAAGCAGACCATCGAATATAAATTGGCTAATAGACACTCATGGATGGAAGTAAAAGCAATTGTGGATGCTGAGGCAGACCCTTCCAAGGAAATGGAAGAAGCCTTTCCTCCTCCTCAGCCTGAAAAGCCTCAAGTTCCACTGTATTTAACATTTGACAGGCCTAAGGATGAGGTCATCACAAAGGATTATATAACTCACTTTGCGGACCAAGAAAAAAAGACAATAAGTGGTGGATGAGGCTATTCTTAAAGCAATAAAAAGTCCCCTATGGGAAGATTCCTCAAGACAAGGAATTATATATACTCTATGATGAGGCTCATGATGAATATGAGGACGATTATGAGTCTATAGAATCAGGGTCTACCCAAGCAGGAGGGAATGAGCAAGCACCACAGAGCTCAGCAGCCCAAGTGCCTACCCAGGAAGAAAGCCAATATAAGCTTATAAATCCACTATACCTTTGCTTTTTGGGGTGGTGCCTCTGTTATGGAGACTGGGTTAACTGAATCGATTGGTTCAACTTCTAGGGTCACGCTACCATCTTTACCTATGCTTCTAGCTTTGATGTCGCTGGCTCTCGATCCGGGACTGAGGACTCTGCTACCGGGTGTTGACCACGATCTCAATTTGCTACGGGTGATACTTTTGCCCCGGCAATGAGGTAAACAACTGGATCGACGAGTAAAACGGTAGCTTTTGGATCTTGACCTGGTGAAGAAGCTGGTACTCGGGTCTGTTTGCGGATCAACTAAAAACTGGGACTATTGGAGGGGTGGCCGGTACGGCTCCAGCCTTTGCTTACTCCTATGCAAGATAAATTGCTTACACCTGGGATGCTACTTATGGCTCTCTAAATGAATTGGTAGGAATGCTTCGCGAGGTGGTGGGGAATTGGCTGGGACCGGTTCTTACATTAGTGGATCAATAGGTTATGGGTCTTCATCTACACCTGGTCCTGGATCAAATAAATCAGCAACTGGAATTGGAGCTACGGCTTAAACTCCTGCTTTTACCCCCAATATGGAGGGTCTTGGTCTAGGGAACGAAATGGAAGGGATGCCGCAGGTAATGGAATTGGATAAGCAACTGATGCTTCTGTCTTTGCTACTGGTTCTGTGGCTGGGACTGGGTCTCGCTCTGGGTATGGCTCTGCGTATAGTCCTATAAATATATATATATATGCTCTGCTATCTCCTCTACCTATACCACCTGCGCTTCTGTGCCCTTTGCCTTTGATGGAACCAGGTAAACCTTTGCTCTTGGCGCTACTACTGAGACTCGGCCAATGGGTTATGGGTCACCGGATGGAGAAACTAGAATGGGGTAAACAGTAACTGCTGCTGTCTCTGCTTCTCCTTATATGTCTTTGCCTATGCATCTGCTGGCTCAACATTAGCTAAATTTACCGCTTTATTAAAAGAGTCGACAGAATCTACTTATGCATAATCGACTGCTGCATCTCTAGTCTTTGCTGACGGTGCTTTTGAAACGGCTTCATATACAGCTTAATCGACAGAATCAACAGCATCAGCTGGATCTACTTATGCAGGATCTACTGAAGAATTAATGGCTAGCTGGCTTTGCTGGCTTAGACGACTGGCTTGGCAATTAGTTAAGCAACTTATCTATGGTGTTCCTATCTCTCGGTCAACGAAGTACACCACTGGCTTTAATACCTCGATCTGCTGACTCAACATTTGCTGGATAAACTGCATAACCTGCTGAACCAACAGAATATACTGCTTGGGTGCTGGTGGATATATATAAATGTATATTTACGAGATGCTACTTATGCTGCTGGCTTTGCTGCTGGTCTTGCTTCCTATCCTCCTACTGCTACCTTTGCTCTTGGTGTTCTTGGTGCTTACTTTGGTGCTTCTAGCTCTGCTTTTGGCTCTGCCTCTGGCTCTCGATCTGGTGAAAATGCTGGCTTTGCTACTATTGGTTCCGCTGCTGCCGGATCTACTTCTGGATCTACTGCATAACCAACTGGTTCAACTGGATCGACTGGACCAATAAAAACTAGTGCCACCTTAGCTTCCTTTGCCTTAAGTGCTTCTTCAAGATCATAATCGACTTAACCAAGAACAGAATCGACATCAGCAGCTGCTTCATCAACAGAATATAAATATGGATCTCGATCTGGATCTTGCTCTGGGTCTACCTTAGCTGCTGCCTTTGCCCCCTTTTTTTTACGGCTTCATATATCTTTTTGCCTGCTGCAATTACGCCCTTGGAGGGATTAAACCCCGACATTATATGGAACCCGAGCTTCCTTGGCAAAAATGGCTGAATCCAAAACTGCCCGCAGCCGAACCTGTACCTGCAGACCCGATCTGCTGCAGTTTTTTACCTTGCTAGGAATAACCTATAGATAATTTCATTTTAGTTGCAATATCTTCAATTTGAAAAGGGCGGAGCGTTCCTTATACTACCGCATAATAAAGTTTTGGCAAATAAAGATATTCTTTAAGAATTGCATTAGTATAAGGTAGTTTTACAATTTTATCTTGGCTGCCATGAATAATTCTAGCTTGCATAATAAATACAAAGTGAAATAAAGGAATAATTGTTGATCAGTTCATGATAGTCAAATAAGGACTTCCACTTTCATCATAAACATATTATTATGGATGCAATAAGTCATAAGGGAAGACCAGTCAAGCCAGTACAATTATCCAGCAATATGCACTACAAGCACCATAACTACTCAGGTGTAGGATACAGCTTTAGCAAGGATAAATGACTGAATTCCCTCATTCATTCTTCTAGGGTAAGATATAAGTTAACAACCAGGGTTTACAACACAGCCAGCACTGCTATCGGAATGCATACAGGCATACTCCAAGTGGTTGTCATCTGTTCTAGGGATCACTCACTTGCAATTATAAATGTATCAATTACTACCAAGCTTATCAAGTATGCTTTAAACACACAATTTTAGGGTTAAATACAACAAAGATATCAACACAACTCTAGTATGGAAGATAGTGTTAGCGGGGGTCAGAGGACTGATTCATACAATCCATTCATATTGAGTTTAAAATATAAGTTTAATGACCTTGCCCTCCCTTTGGTCAAGCAAGCCTTTCCATAACAGAAATAATTTTCCGGTTCAACCAGAGGTGCCCGCAAGATTAACATAGGTATATGCTCAAGCGGCACGGTTCACACACCGAAAATGGCACTTAAGTTGTAAACCTTTATCATTTTGCACAAATATGCTGATTCCAAGCACAACATGGAATACGAGTGCAATACAGATACCATAATGCGAAACAGAGAGTTCTTCGTTTAAACGCCTGTCTACAAAAATGAGTTTTGGTAGTATCCACAACACATTGTTATACCCAGTTTGCATTTACAACCCATGCTTTGTGTAAACCATTAATTCTAGTCTCTTCTACTGAATGGGTCTATTCTACTGGATGGAAAGCCTCTCTTGGAAAACCTCTCTGTGCTTCTATAGAGCTCTTTAGAGCCTGAGGAAATACTTGCCTAGCCTGCATAACAGTAAAAATTAGCTTGCCAATGATTAACGGCGTGGTTGGGTGCTTGCCTAAGAGCTTGCCTAGGAGCCTAGGAGCCAATGGTTGGGTGCTTGCCTTTATTAAGTATTAAGATAAAATTACCTTACTTAGCTTTCAATATGCTACGCCTTATTTTATTACGAAGAGTGAAATTAAGATGAGTACTTTACTGATTTGATAAGGACCAAATCTGAGCAGAGCTCATGCGGGCGGGCTTTTTACCAATCCTGAGCAGAGCTAAGGCTTTGAGGGGAATAAATAGGGGATAAGTAAAAAGAGAGGACTTCCTTAAACCTATTACGGAGTGTTCAACTGTAAAGTATTTACAAAGCCTCTTACTGTACGAAATATTGGTTTAACATAGCGCTTTTATTCGGCGATTAGTACTATTATATTCTTCAGCGAAGAGTACTTTATCTTTGAAAGGGAATAAAATATAGGCTATAAGGGGCGCCTAACAAACTACTGAAATTAGTGGGCTAAAGTAGTGGTGGAACATTGTTATGGAGTTATGTCTTTGTGCTATCCCTAGATCAAAGTTAGCGGGTGAGACCTGACGCACTTGCCTTTAACCCTTATGCAAAAGAGTGGGTAGGGATGGGACCAATCTTGAACCCTTGGGATAGGTCTTTCCTTACCAGCCCGAACTTTACGATATTTTCTTGGCTACGCCCACCGCCCCCGGATGAGGGAGAATCATCAGTAAAAAGAATATTTACTTACTTTTATACCGAGACAAGAACTCTAGGGTAGGCAATAACTCGAGAGGTCTTTCCTGATATTTGGCAAGCCTGACCTTATACCCAACTTGTATTCGTGGTAGGTCCGCAAGAACTCAATAGTTGGGACTCGATAGGGCTTGTTCCTTTAGTCAATTCTGTATTTTATTGTCTTTTATGGCTTTTTATATCTGAAAGGTGAGCATCCTCCTTAAAGTTCGTGGGCTAAAAGGAGATATATTATTGCATCTTTTATCCATCGAAATGCACCAATCATGTAATGACTTTTATCCATTGAAATATTGCTTTATGTATTACTAAATATCCATGCAGGTTGGCAAGAGAAAGAATGAATGTCCTTAGCCCTCGACCCCGCGCTGGTTGGCCTTGACTCGAGATCTTGGCTGGCCCACCCACCTTCTCTACTCAGGCCGCCTGTTCTCACCTCTCTTCACACCTCACAAACACCGGACCCCAAACAAACACGAGCAAGCAATAAACACCTTTGGGTTGGGGAGGATTTCACTTTCAAACCTGGTTAAAGCCTGGAATAAACGTGTTCAGATCGTATTGACAAGCTTGGCGAGAGCTAGCTATCCATGCTTACACACTAGAGAGGCAGGGCCGGCATATACCTCCCTTGCAGGCCTTCAAGGCAGGCTACTGATTGAGCGCTAAGGCCTAAGACGGGTTGTATTGCGACTTCCATACACCCACAACATGCGCCCGATTAGATAGGATCACCTTTTCCCAAGGATTTCTTATTGCTGCCGCGGTCTAGCTTTTAGTATAAGTGTTCAGACGGCTTACCAAGGGCTCGGATCTACTCCGGATGAAAGCAAGAAGTCCCAATGGGGGCCTTAGCTCTTCCAAACTAAACGAGTTAACAAACCACTCCGTGCCTTACTTTTGATTGTCGGAAGTCCTGGCTGGATGGATAACAACCTTCGATTTAGCAAGCTTGATATGAGTAGTTCCTACCTCATTTAAGAATGAAGGCCAAGGGAATATAATTGTTCTTGCCTGCTTCACAAGGTAGTCCCCAACCTCATAAAAAAGAGAGGATAATAATAATGCTTGCCCTAGTTAGAAAGAAAGGAGATATAAATAGTCCCTACCTAATAGCAGCCTATATAGGTAAGGTAATAGCTCTGGCCTAAATGAAATAAGTATGAATAGTCCCCTACCCCATCGAAGGGAGAGGAGAGTACTAATAATAAGGGATGATGGTAGTAATGACGGTACTTGCCTGGGGGGTGGTTCCTACCTCATAAAAGAGGGATGAAGGTGGTTAGAAGGGTAAGATTCTAGTCCCAACCTCATCGCTCTACCTAATAGAAATAAAATGTAATCAACCTAGCATCGGATGGGTCTACCACACCCAAGGCGGAAAGCAAACACTTCTTTTGCTCGGAACATTTCTGAAGTACTTCGAGGGTGGACATGGCAGCAGGATACTATGCCAATGCCCTTGCTACCTCTGCTTTCGTGGCTGCTGCTGTTGGATCTGGTTGGGTGGGAATAGATAATAAAAGTAAAATGCTGCATGGTTACAGCTTGTGGGTAAGGGTCAAAATGAGTCAAATTGATAATCAAGAGCAATAGGCCAAGGGATAGAATCAACCAACCAGTATTGGGTCTCGGGAGAAGAACAAGCAACCAGTAATAGCCAGTGATAGTAGTAAGTATATTTATTGATCCAACCAGTAATTGTATATATAAAACCAGTGATAGCAGGTTCCAGTCACCGTAGAGTGAGAGTGTATTGATCACAAGTAGTATATGGATTGATGGATTGTTTCACCCAACACACCCACCAATACCCATATGGATGGAGAGAGACTGGAGTATATCTAGCTATTAGTTTTTGGTAGCTGTTGAGGAAGTATTTCTTTCTAGCTGTTTAACAAGTAGGGAAACACGACCAAATGAAACTGCTGCTCCATCAACTGTTGAACCAACCTAACCAACCGAACCCATGCACTCCCTTTTCTATCTGAACATGATAGAGCACTACCTTCTGGGTCGGGATCTTTGCTCCTACCATACCAACGCTTGCATAATATGGATGTCCGATAGCTTGTCTAATTGCCATAATAAACCTCCCTTACAACAGAATATTTTATAGAATCAACAGGATCAGCTGGATATACTACTGCTAGACCTGGAACTGCTGGTGCAAAGTGTACTGCTTAATCTGCGGGCACAGGGTAAACTGCTGGCTTTGGTGCTGGTACTGGTGTTGGTAGTGCCAGACTGTCACAACTATTGTTGCAGCTCCTCGAGTGGACCAGCCTAAAGATGTGGGTGATTAAATCTCTTTCGATCGGATAGGCATGTATCCCTCCTATATCTTATGGATTTTGCTACCATCCTGAGCCCATCTTTTGAAAGTGCTGTTCTTGGCTCTAGGTTTTTAGCACAAGCCTTATCTTCGGGAATAACCACAAACCCCATTGTCTGTAGATAATTGGACCGGAGTTGTAATATATTTTTCTAAACAAACTCCGGTTTTGAAAAAGAAGATTTAGATGCCCACTTTCCCATCATCTCTAGCCGGCAGTTGGACCGGAGTTGTATCTGGTTTTATTAAGACAACTCCAAAAGGCTTGCTTGACATTAGGAGAGCAAGGAGTGATTTGAGATAGCATTCATTTATTGACAACCTACTCTAATTTCCCCTCTCCTTTTAGTTGAGCCTGATCTTCGTAAAAGGAAAATATCTATAGGTAACATTCCTCAAACTTATTTCTTATTAGAAACCCTTGTCCTCCTACTAAGAACAAGCCTTTCCTTTTAGCTTTCCCTTATAAATTGGAAGTAAAGTAAGAACGGCGTTGTATCTGGTTTTATTAGTACATCTCCAAAAGGCTTGCTTGACATTAGGAGAGCAAGGAGTGATTTGATCCACAATACGGATCGATAAGGCAACTTTGAGATAGATGCATCCCGCCACATGAGAGTTACCGTTTGCTACTCATGTCCCATACCTAGACCATCATATGCTTTTTTATATATATGAGGGAAGGGAGGGAAAGGGCAACGAGAGTAAAGTTGGACGGAGTTGCGCTAATAAAACACACGACAACTCCGTATTTCAAGTTGTTACCCGGATAAAGAACTCCTCTCCCTCTGGTCGAGCCTCAATCGACAACATCCTGCCCCCATATAGGTAGGGAAACTTCAGGAGAGTTGGTGGGATTCATCGAACCCATAAATTATAGACTTATATATGGCTGCTATGGCTAGGTCTCCTGGTTAGGTCTCCCGGCTAGGTCTCCTGGCTAGCCTTCATTTTATGGATTCTACTGTTTCTTTATGGAATGGCGGATGATCGCTCTAGGAGAGAGACACACTATACCACCACCTAGATTTAGGCCATACTACATAGTGCAACATAGAGAGTGTAGCTCCATGATTTGCTCTAGTACTGATTTGCTTTTGTACTGGCCCATATGGACACTACTACACTAGCAGCTCTACTACTGCTGCATGGGCTTTTTACTTACCTACTATAGTGGCAGAATTTGAACTAAGGAAGGGGAACTTAGCTAACATGTCATGTGGTTACTACTACTACCCTTAGGAAATGGTAAACGGGGGCACAAGCTCGCTTACACCCCTGGCTCTTGGCTGGTAGGGGATAGATATATCCTACCCTCGGTAGTAGGTTTTACCTGGGCACGTGGTAACCTGAACAGCTATAAAAGTCTGGTCTGGTCTACATGTATGGGGTCTGGGTTTCATTTCCCATGCCCCATTGAATCACTATAGGGGTAGTAAACCTCATTGATTGGATTGTATTGGATTAGTCCCATTTCCAATCTAATCTTTATCAGTTGGTTGTGGAACCTCATCATCATGGTGGTGCCTTATAACTTCTCCTATCGGTAGTGGAACCTACTAATGCCATCATATTGGTTGTAACCTCGTTAGTCCCCTACCCTACCCCCCTCTACATATTGGTTTTGGAACCTCATGGTGGTGCCCTTTAGTGTGAACCTCTCCTTATCAGTAGTGGAACCTCATCAGCAACAGACTAGTTAAACCCTTCCCCTGTACCTTGGGAAAGTAACTTCCCGGGTCGTCTCCATGCGAGCTCATATCAATGTGTGATGTATAGATTAGAGATTGAACTAGGTACTATATTTTACTAGGGGAATTTATTTATCCTTCCTTCCTCTCAGCTATGGAAGTGGGAAAGGGTGCAAGGGCATACCTATTATATAGAAACTTCCAGAAATGGAATGCTAAGGACCCTATGGACAACAATGTGACTGGATGATAACTGGCTATGGGCAAATTTCACCCTAACCTCCCATAAGGCTTTCACTATAAGGAGTGCATGGACGACTTTTTTATGTACTTAGTGAATGGTGCTAATATAAGGATCACCTCAAATGGACCTGCCATCTCGGCTATGTTCCTATGACTCGGACCCTATGGCAATGCCCACTGGAGCTATGACTGGCACTTTACCGGTTGGCAATTAGACTCCTGGCGATGACCTCCTGGCGACTGACTATCGGCGACCACTGGCTATTGGCTGACCGGCGGCTGTCAACGCTGGTACTTGATCCCAAGAGTAGATGCCAGGTTATATTCTTTTCTGTTTGCGAACCGATGGAGGATGCTTTTCATTTCCTCTATGTTCGCTTTTATGACACCCCATCCATCACGCACTTACCGCTATGGAGCCACCATAGTTCCTACCTCAGTATAGAATGAATGAATGACGATGCATTACATATGATGATTCACTGCTTTTTCATATGGCATCCCCACATAGCCAACAACCTACAGAGTCACCCAACATAGCTTACAGAAGCACCCCCTAATAAAGTGCCAATTTATAGGAAGAGATTAGCCTTTTCGCTCCTAAAGTACCAATTAATACATATATATTAGCCATTTCACTAATAAAGTACCAATTAATATATATATATGAGCCATTTCAATCATAAAGTGCCAATTTAAATATATAACATTAGCCATTTCACTCATAAAAGGGCAATCTACCTCTCCCTTATGGTCGAGCCCTCCGGACCTAGATAACATTATCCATTTGCCTAATAAACGTACAATTAATAGGGATAGAATTAGCCATTTCACTAATAAACGTACAATTAATAGAGTGAGAATTAGCCATTTAAATAATAAACGTCTAATTAAGATAGATATATTAGCCTTTTACTTATAAAAGGTCCAATTTCTCCATATAAACACTCCATTTACTCTTGAAACGTCCAAGTAATAGAGATAGAATTAGCCATTTACTTATAAAAAGTCCAATTTAGCTTGTGATAGCCAGTTGTATAGCCCTCAACTGCTGTGTCTTTGTTATATACGTAATTATGGACAATCAGAGAAAAGAGATAGACAATAGGGTGGGGTTACCGGGATTGCAAGCTCATACATAAGTAAGCTCATGCAAGGTAAAGGGACAAGCTCAAAGTAAAGGGATCAGTCAATTCAATCAATCCCGGCAAGCTCTATCAATCGCGGTCATGCAAGGTAAGGTAAATCCCGGTCAAGGAGCAGCTGGATTACTCTTTTATGCTCAGGAATACATTGAATATTGAAACCCTAGAGGTGGCATCCGTGTAGGTAGTAAGTCATTTTCCCATACATAAATGGCACCAAATAAAACATCGGTATACTGAAAGCCAGCCCGGTACATGTCCAGTAAATTAAAGAGATGAACAATAGGGGTGGGGTCACCATACTTGCCAGGATACTTGCTTGGCCTTAACTCAAAGTATTTTTTCTTTCCTTACCGCTTTATGGTGTCCTTAATATTGCTTTATGGTGTCCTTACTACGACCTTCAAGTCAGAAGTAAGCGTCCATTCAAGTCAGAAGTAAGCGTCCTTACTACAGAGATGGACAATCAGAGATAAGAGGAAGAATAGATGAGACATCTCTTTCCTCATAATTCATCTCCTCAAGAAGAGAATAAGGAGAACAAGAGGGACTTGTCCCAGTCACAAATTGAGAAAATTGAAAAATAGTTGGAGAACAAGAGGTTTGAGTCCCCGACATTTGATTATTCATCACATCGTCATGGATTCAACTCAGGACCAAGGAACTACTGAATTCCCAAGATTTACATTAGAAAGTTTGATGGCAATGATCAAATAACACAGATATTCCAGATGGAGCAATTCTTTGACCTACACCAAATGCAAATTTATAAAAAGTAACTATTGCATTCTTTTATTTAGAACCTGATCAATTTGTATGGTACCAATGGCTTTGTAACCATAGAAAGGACTCTATTGTTTCTTGGTCTATATTTACAGATGAATTTATAGAATATTATGGGGATATTAAGAGAAACACCTTGTTTAGCCAATTGATAAATCTGAAGCAAAAAGGTCCAGTTACAGAGATAATAAGTTTGATAAATTGAGTCTTAGGGTGAAGAACATTCCAGAGGATAATTTGTTGGATCTCTTTATGGGAAGTTGAAAGGAAAGCATTCAACATTAGGTACGTCTCTTTGAACCTAAATCATTAGAGAATGCTTTTAGTTTGGACAGGAAAGTTGAAAGTAAAAATATGGCTACTATAAGGGCTGCTACTAACACCTATAGAGAAGGAAATGTTTCCTCCCCCAACCTCACCATCCTACAAGGTTGATGGCTCGGCAAGTGGAAGAAATAAGAGCAAAGGGACTCTGTTTCAATTGTGATAGCTGTTAGAGCTATTTTCCATCTCCTTAGCATTAATCTCTCACCTAGGTAGTTTAGATCTTGGTCTCATGATCTTAATGGTCCAATTTTTCATAAATTTTACCAAGTGAGCCATGGGAATGCTTCATCCCTAGATTTAAGGGATAAATTTTCTATTTTTAGCCAGTGAGGGCACATTCCTTGATTTTAGGGTATTTTCCCTGATTTTAAGGTCCTATCTTGCATGTTTGAGTTCCTGGAGTGATTAAAGGAAATTAATTCCATGAATCAAGGAAGGGTAGCGCCCTCCTTCACTATTTCTATCTATTTCCTATCATGCATGATTTATGCATGGATTAGATCCCTGATTTTAGGAAATTAAGCCTCCACTTGTCATCCTAGGTTAGTTATGATCTAGTGAACTCATCCTTGAGAGATTGCATGGCTAACTAGGGCATCTGAGCTCTAAGTTAAGCCCAACTAGGTCTTCATGCATCAGTGTACAATTTGAATTGCCTTCTTTAGGAATTTGAATTTACTATATGTATGAGATTGTTCATTATTTTCATTATTTAATAAGAATTAAGTGTTTTTCTCCAAGAGTTTTTATCTTAACTCTCTCCTTTATTTTTCCTTTGTAAAAGTGCTAAGTGTATTGCTGTTCATTATATTTCTAGATTTCTTTTTTATCTCTTGCAGGTGATCATCATATTTTAAAACAACAAGTACAGTAAGGGGAATAAGTGCAATGAGAATAAATTATTCTACATAGATTGTGAAGAGGAAGAAGATCCAAAACCAGAACAATCTCAAGAGGTAGATCTAGAAGATACTACTCCAACCATATCTTTCCATGCGTTGGTCGGCATTAGCACTTCTAAAACTCTCAGGATAGAAAGATATATCCAAAATAAAAAAGTAACAGTGTTGATTGATTCTGGTAGTATCCATAACTTCATTAATTGCAAACTTGCCAAACTTCTCAATTGGTATATCCAGCACCAGAATTGAAAGTAATGATTGCAGATGGAGGTACCATACATTGTTTAAGGAAGTGCCATAGTATTAAGCTTACTATGGGGGAGTATTTATTGGATAATCCAATGACTGCAATCCAAATGGGTGGTGCTGACGTTGTACTAGGGGTCCAATGGCTACAATCATTGGAAACAGTGGCTCTTAATTGTAAGGCACTTTTCATGAGATTCTCTTCAGAAGGAAAGGAAATTGAACTCAGAGGTATTCCAAGGAACCCCTCTAAATTGGTAATCTCTAATAGCATGAAAAAATTGCTAAAAAAGGGACAATATGGAGTATCCCACATATTATATCTTCCATCCATCTCTATATCTACCCTTATCTCATTCTCTTTCCACACTATATCCCACATATTATATCTTCTTCCTTTCAACCCAGCAGATTCCAGTTTACATGCCCAACTTAATTAGTCAACTTGCTTATCCCGGGATAAAGTTGAAATGAAAGCGGGCGTAAAAGCAGTTTTATGCAAAGGAAAGGCAAGCTCTAATCTCGGCTACGCCACTTACTTATAGGTAGGCGAAGCCAACTTGCGCCTTCTGAACTGAAGGGTTCTCCCAATCAATTTTATAAAATGGTACAGTTTTATCGAAGCTACATTGGCCATGTTCTTTCTGAGTCCAATCTGGGGGATTTCTCAAAATCTTTCCCGAATATAGCCTACCTTTCAAGTTCATTGGATCGAGGGCTCTATCAAACTTATATCTTGGTAGAGGTAAAAAAAGCCAATATTAAGAATGTGAAGTAATTCCTAGCCAAGTTATTCCTAGCCAAGTTATCAGTCCCACATCCAGGTGGTTCCGGTACCAAATGTTAGTTTTGGCGTATCCGAGACCAGCATATAACCTAAGTATGGGTAGGACTTGCTTGTTCGGTTGAGACAGAATAGCATTGATTTCAATAATGTGACCTGGGTCTACCACTGAAACCTTACTTAAGGATGATCACCGAGGCTTATGCCAAGTATATGTAGTAATGGATTTTTTTATGCTGTTTTGAAAGTCCGCACAATGGGATTTATCGGAGTGAACCGCTGTTACCAATTGAATAAATGATTCGAGGATTGTTCAGTCAGCTTTGATGGACCAAACAAATAAATGACTGGCTCTGCCGAAATTACATTCTAAGCCCACTTCTTCCCATAGTTGCAACTAAAATATTTATTCTATGAGATTGATATGCTTTATAGCTTATTTCGCTTAGATAGATTCATGGGTAGGGTCCTGACACTTTCAAATGTTCAAATTTTTACCCGCTCTAGCCACAGCGTATTGTTCTGAACCGAAGCTAAGAAAGTACAGTTTAATCCCTTTATCATTCTTCCTTCTTATGCTACACCTTAGGACACCGGAGTACACAGAAAACATGGAAGGAAACTATGGCGGACATACGGAATAGGCCAATGGTGGCCGCCCTGGGGTAGAATGCTCCAACTCAAATTTGTTTTTGCAGCTCCTGTTGCGCTACTCTCACGCTTTTCTGATGGCCCAAATTTGTGATGATAATAAAAGGTTTACCTTTTGATCCTGAGTCCTGCTTTGCCCAAGAAATATGAGATGATAAGTCTCACCCGATGCTAAAAATTCCATCTATCCATTAGGGGTACCCGCTATATTTGATGTTCCCAATTCATTCTAGTCCCGCTCGGTATATTCTACCTATTTGTAGAGTGAGTAGGCCCAACTAACTATGAAAGAAACTCTTCCAGGATTTCGGCCGGTTATGATGCTCCCAGGCATGATGAAAGAATTGAGTTAATAAAGACTGCTTCTGAATAATGTTCCCTACGTTCTTGGTAACTCATTTTTTTATTCATTTCATTCCAAATCGTTATTCTCAACCGCTATAGCTGACTCCCCACCCGAACATAGAGTTTTCTCTTTAAGTAATGGAAAAAAACTTCCCAGTTGGTTTCCTGATAACACTATTAAGAGTTGTTACCTTTGCCCATAAACCCTCTATTTCTGTTATAATTTGCAAGGGGTGTCGCTTCGGGATCTTAATATTAGGCTAACCGGATTCATTATGGAAATGAATTTTTTATTTATTAAATACGTAGAAGGTCCAATAGTGATAAATATTACCCATTTGACTCTGATGGAGCACATTGTTTTGGCGCTTTTGTCATGTCCTCGATAGGGATGGGGAGAAAGAAGCTTTTAGAGGGGGTGGAGATATAAAGTATAGTTCTTGGTATTATCTCTCCAATGGCTCGGTGCACCTGTGATTGAGAATGCAGCACAAAATGGTTCCACCCTTGAATACTTGACTGTATTAACTGTTCCTCCCTTTAGTACCTATACTTTAAACCAAATGCGGTTGGTCAGCCTAATGAATGAAGGTGCCCGCCACTTTAGATGAGTGCACAATTGATGGGAAAAGATTGGTTGTACCAAAACTTGAATGCGGGGATGATAGTTACAATGGAAACTATTTCCAACCCCCTCTTGGTCAGTTTCGTTAAAGGAATATGCATGCTATCCATGGACTGCCAATGAAGGTTCTCTATCTCTCTGGCGCATCTCTATTCTTTTTGTAACCTGGTATCCTGAAGTCCCCGTAAAACCGGTAAACTAGTGTTCCCGGATCCCTGTCCTCTCAATATGTGATCCTGAGACCTCAAGCCTCTTCTCAGTCCAATCCATCCATGTCCTAAGGGGCGGGTCCGGAACCTATCCATCCATTCAATGTCATCCATCCTTACAATGCCCAGGTCTATAGCTGTACCTGACCTCCCTCCTAAGATTATTCATGAATCCAAGCGGTCTAGGATTAACAGGTCTAGGTCTGAAGGTAACTATGCAGGTGGGTAACAGGCATTAACTTAAAGGTGGATAGGTCTATTTATTTATAGCAATGTAGTTGGTTCAAATTACTAATTGTATCGTGAGCTCGGCCGGAATAGTCTGGTACCAAGCATATTTAAGCAAGTAAGAAGTATGATTCCAGAAATTACGTCAATTACGTATATAGAGGGTAAATAAGCTAATGTGTGGAAAGGTCTATGCAGCGTATAATTGGTATTGTGTTAAACTGGGTAGTAATAAAGGTAAGGGTTGTCTAATCCATTCCATCCCATGCCGCCGTATAAGTATCTAGCTGTCCCTCCCTCCTAAGTCTGAATTTAGCAAGTGTTGTTTATGGAAGTAAGTGAATGCAGTATCGAAGCTAATTTAAGGCGTGTGAGGTTTCAAGAGTCTATCCTTGTGGTGGTAAGTGTGGCGGGCCAGTCAGAAAGGTAAGGGTAAGGTTGGTTGATCCACCCGGTGCTGATAATAGAAGGTTCTATAGCAGTATGTACCTCCCTCCCTCCTAAGCGATTAATGAATCAAGTGGTATAGGGCTAAAAGATCTAGATATTCAGGTGGGAGGTTATGTGGAACCCAGGTAGGGAGTTCTCATAGTGCCTTGGACCAGTTTAGAGTGGGTTCACATAGACATCAGATGGAGGTAAAGCACCAACTTTCTTTTTCGTGCAAGATCTACTAATTTATTTACAGGAGGTTGAGACAGACGAGCATTTTATATTCCATCGTCCCCCCCGTGAGGAATAAATAAAAGAGTATGTCCTCGTGAATAATAAGTAAGAGAGTATGTTTTTATTACAAGATCTGGGGGCAGTTCCATTGCCTATTCAGGGAGTAATGGACCCTATCTAGTTTTCTTCCAATATCCCGACTAGAGATGCCTAGCCTTATACATGAGGAAGGATCTCGGATTCTCATTCCTAGATCCTCTATCCACCCTGTAGACCGACCTCCACCTGAACGATTACTTCCGTTTTTTTGATGCTCCCATCTGCTAAAGGGACCAAGCAACAAACCAACCGATAGCAGCCTTGCTTCCGATTCTAGATCAGTGACGAGGTAGAAAGCCATTTCTACTTCCAAAAGACCCCAATGACAGTGTCGTTCTAGATCTCACACTAACTATCAACCGGGTTCTTCCAAGCCTCGATGGCGGGCTACCTCTTCCGGGCAAACACACATCGTACAGTGCAGCTCTTCCTCCAGGACCGCAAAAAACATTGTACAATGCCACTCTTATTCCAGGTCCGCAATACATTGTACAATGCCACTCTTATTCCAAGTCCTCCATCAAACAGTCCTCTATACATAGTTTCCTCCATTAAGCCCTTTACTACCTGGATCTTAACCTTGAACCGTAACTCCTTTCCCTACGCCTGGAGGATATGAAACTAGTGGTGGTGCTGTTCCTGCTTCAACAAGGTAAGCTACTGGATCAATCGGATCCACGGATGCTACACCTGTCCTTGCTTATGATGGGCAAACAACCGGCTCTGTCACTAAATATACTACTGCTAGCTTTGCTTTTGGTGCTTACCTTTCTACCTCTGCTACTGATGGATCATATGCTACTAGTGTAGGTGCTTTTAGTGCTGGTGCTGGTAGTGGATAAGCTACAGGTGCTACTCGTGCTACTGTATATGCTACTCCTGGTTCAGATACTACTAGTAGTGGAGAATATATAAAAAACATAAACAACTGCAGTTCCAGGCTCTCAATACTATTGAAGGTCGGGTTTTCAATGCTCAGGGGGGGTGAGGTGACGTATAGCTCAGGGGTAAAGTAAGTAGGTTAATTGGTTGGAAGAAGTGACCTATGGCGGCGATGTTATGAGGAAGAATGGACACTCGGGAAATACGCATATCTGTAATTATACAACGCATTCTCCACGATTTCATGATGAAACATCTCTCCTGTATGTGATGGATTTATAATCTAACCTGCTAATCTGGTAATTATTATCTAAGGATAACCAGATGTTTTGTCCGATGCAAGGAATTTCTCTCAACAGCCAATCTTAGGAATAGATCACTTAGACAACAGAACCATACAGAAGGATAGATCATCACTTAGACAGAACCAGGGGATAACGATACAACACCACAAAAACCTAGCACCTATAACAACTCAACCAAGCACTTAAAACAACCTCTAACGTACGAACAACCACTCACCACTCCTCACAACACCAAGCAGCAACACCTCGACACGGAAACCCATCATGATCAATCCAGGTCTTGTTAGAGAACAATAGCTCCTATGGAAAGTGCAGTTAGCAAACAATATTATTTATTCATAGCTACCCCATCACTTTAGGAACACCAGTAAGTAGCAACAGCAGCAGAAGATTAGAATCTTCTTACCTTTCAAACTCTCCCAGATTACCTTTTAGACACGGCATATGCAAGATAGATCCTCGGGTAAAAAGTGTAGTTTGTAAACACCACCGGTAACAAAGTATAGTTAGTTCCTATACATTAGTTTACATCTTAGACATTAGCAGGAGGAACCAATCCTAGAGTTGCCCTATACATTTATCAGTATCAATCCTACCCAATACATTAGTTTCAATCCTAGGTGTCTGAAGTAAGAAGAATAATGGGGTGGTGTTGTGCTTATGCTACCATGGCCTCAGTTGGTCTCTATAGGTACGATTAGTGGTGGAGCGGGAGAGCGGGAAGACAGAGGGGAGGAGCATGCATCGAACAGGGTTTACCCCTAAACCTGCATAAAACAGGGTTTACCCCTCAGTCAACCAATGCGGTCCTAGCCCCAATCCATTTTCGGTTGCCCTATGCCAAACAACAAAGTGAAACATTTATATTCATTTATCCATGTCTCGTTTGGGCTCATCATCCCAACAAAAAAAGAGAGGAGAGCACCAAGAATAGAATCATCACTATCCACCACACAACTAGGTAGGTGGAGACAGATAAATTACCCAATGTCCGGTGCCATTTTAGATCCTTCATAGAGCTTGGTGTATCATTAATTTTTCCCTAGTGATCAGAGAGGAATGTAGATGCAAGAATCCTTATTTTGTGCATTAACAATTCAACGAATACACACCAGCTACAACCAAACGAACTAAAGCACTATTAATTGCGGAGCAGCCAGCAGCTAGAGCGTGCCTAACCGGGGTAAGATTGCCCAGCTTGTAAAAAACCCCACAAGATATTTATGTGCATATCAATTTGGATCTGTGACTTCTCCCGAAAACAATATGTGGTTGCATTGTATAATGAGGAATCTACACACCCAAAATATATATAAATTCTCGTTCGGTAGTAGCAAAAACTACTACAGTTACAATCTCGGGTAATACGCAGTTGCCATAAAGAAAGAGCTGCAAAAATCGACATTCTATATTTACCTGTCGCTGCAATCCTTGATCGCACAAGTATCTAGGCAGTGGATTTAATCACCACCAGACTTTGGGATTTTTGTGTAGTTCAGCACCACAGGCGGCTAGCCCTTTCTTCACTATAGGGAAGCTAGGTGGACTTAATAAACCACCCTCTTTAGACTACTTGATCTCCTATTCTTTATTATCAGCCCGAGCTGGTATTACTTAATCCCAATTTAATAAGTAGAATTCCCTTTGTCTCAACTAAATATTTTTGTTTTAAAAAAGTGCCCGCCTTATTTGAAGCATCATAATAAATTGGCTCGATTCTTGCCCCATCTTTTGTGGGGGTTATTATAACCCGCGGTGATTTGTTGAGTGTGCACATAACTCAGCTGGTGAACCCATTACATGTATACACTATAGGCTCTATTCCTGCCTTCCCTCTAGAGTCCGTCACTTCGGACGTAGAACCTGCTTGACGCATTGTTTATCTCTTACTTATTAGCTAGTCGGGAGGGCGGGAATCTCATCTGCATGTTTGATACAGCGCAGCAGCCTGGTAGGTAGACGGAATATAATATGCGTGAGAAAGGTCAATCCCTAAAGCACGAGTATCGAACCATTCCCTTCGTGAGAGAGAATCCGCCCTTCAGTAACTGTGGCGGCGCTAATGAAAGGCTCGGCTCGAAGAAAGAGGGAGGAAGGAATGACTAGCTGAACCTTATCCATTGCTTTACAGCTTCTCAGCCTGCCCCTCCTATTAATGGTAACCCACCCCTTTATATATATATACATATAGATATAGATGCGGAAGGAAGCATTCTACTTTACTACATCCTTGTATTTCTTTGGATGTGTCGTCTTCACATGTTCCCGAATTGTGTCTAGCAGCCCAGTCTAGCAGCCCAGTAATGAACCAATCTTTATTCTATGCTTTCAATACGTCATACCTAAGCAAGTAACAAAAAAACTAACAGATTTCTCAGAGGTAGAATATAAATATCGTACGAGCTTTATAGGAGCCGGCACCCCTAAATATTGTATACTTCCAATATAATATACTCCCGATAATTCTTTCCTATAGATTAAGTAGTATAGTTTATTCTAGTTAATTTGATCAAAGTATACATATGTTGTAAACACTTCTTATATATAGCTTTGACTTGATGGATTGTGTACACCTATGTGGATGAAATGCAATGTGTGTTTTATGCTTATTTACATGTGCTTATGACTATCATGTGGTGATATTTATAAATGAAATGCTTGCTTTCCATCTTATGAATGTGATGCATGCCAATTTCAAATTTATTTTTTATTTTATCTACGAAGTTATTACGGCTTCTAGGAATATGAACGAATGTAATGGTATCAAACTGTCAGGACAAAAGCCTAACCCATAAATCTTTTATTTAAAGGGCAAGCATCACAAACACTGTAAAAGTTGTTCAACTGCGCGACGAGTAGCTGAGAATAAAGATGACCACGAAGGTGACGAATGTTATATTGGAGGGCATCGGCAAGTAAGCTAATCACAACATCGTATTCAGCTTGGTTATTGGTGGAAGATAAGATAAGACAAGATAAGATGAGATAAATCTCATTTATGAGGGCTTGCTGCCACCTAACATCTATGATGTGGCCATATGCCATATGCATTTCAAATACTCGTCTTAAGTAGGACACACGCTATAACACTAATAGGTAATATACAACATATTTGTACAATTCTATTGAGGAGGTTATGAAATGTCCACATGAATATAGTATTTACGCTATCAAGGTGCCACTTTCTAAACGCAAATTTTATCCCCTTCCTATCATGAATAGCGTTATCAAAATAAACATGTCCATACAAGTGGAAGTTATTATAATCCATTATGCCTGGGCTTGAGTGTAGGTTTTAAGAATACCCATACTACCCCAGTCTTTCGGTTGGCGTGCAACATAGAGTATAGTTCACTTTGTGAATCTTTTTTTACCTTTCAAGATGGCTCATAGAAAATATATAAGGGTGTTCTTTCTTTTGTAAGCATTAAGGGAGGGAGCACAACATATGAATAATTACATGTGGCGGCCAACACTTTGTGTAGATTTGAAAGTAAGCTACGATAAGCATAGGTTTGGTAATAATTTAGAACATTTTGCTTGGCTGGCCATGAACATATGACAACTATGGTGTCCACAAATCTTAATTTAAGTGTTGAATAGTCATAAAGTTTACAATGGTAAATACATCCTAGATTGTCCTACAAAGGACAAGCAATTACACTTGCGTCTACCAAGCATTGCCAAAAGCTTATTTTTCACTTGCATAAATTAGTCCCTAATCCAATCTGAGTTGAAGGACACAGAGATGATAGATGCATCACAAAAGTCTTGTGTCAACATGCCTTTTGGTGGAAGCAGCTTGACACACTCTTATAGCAATTTGACAACGTTTGGTTTTCAGTGTCCACATGCATTGCAACACACTTCTTCCAATTAATCATGGCATTAAATTCATACCGAGGTTGTCTTTGTTAAATGATCCTATTTATATCAAATCTATTTTTAAGATCGTTAAGATCCAACAATAGATTTGAGAGCTGATTAACAATGTTATCATCAGACCTAGCTTATAACCTTGTAGTAGTCTTGTTGTACTTACAGTGGTGCCTTAGCATCTACTATTGAACCTTAACAAGATAATAATGAGACCTTCTTACGAAAATAGAAAACCCCCATGACCAACTCTATGAAGCCAAGCATTTTATGAAGATTCATCCCAAGTTAGATTACCATCAAGTACCTATATAACCCCCACGACTTTTAAGACTAGGAAAGGATTGTATGAATGGCCTATTATGCCCTTTGGCTTAATCGATTCCCTTGCTACATTTATGCATATAATGCATGTCCTCTGGTTGTTCATAGCTAAGTTTTTTTTGTGTACCTGGAAACCTTGCCCTCCCTTTGGTCAAGCAAGCCTTTCCTCCTTTTCTATAGTTTCACTTTTCAAAACACCTCGATCA
>BSBM01003755.1:0-36112 GCA_027924585.1 Larix kaempferi | reverse complement strand
GCATTACGAGGATGAATCACAACGTAAGTAAGCATCCGTTCATTGGTCGGAACCCTACGTTCTGTTGGTAAGGTTCAAGTAGTAGTTTGGAGTAGTAGTTTGGGGGTTTGGAGTTGTAGGTCTTACTGCTATGGTTAGGTTCTGCTGATTAGTCTTCTGTGGGAACGCCTTTCTCGGCGGATGCTGGCAGTTGCGGCTTGAACAGAAAGCGTACTGATGCGTACTTGGAGGATGCGGGAATGCGGACAGCGGATTGAACTGAATGGGGGAGTATGGAACAGAAAGCGTGTATGCGTGTATGCGGGAATGGGAGAATGCTGGTGAATGGGCGAATTTGGTAATGCTGGGTATGAGATATGGATAGCTTAGAATGTACCTCGTATTGGGAGTGATATGGCTCATATTGTGAGTGAGCTGGGGAATTAGGTACGAAAGCTGCAATTGAGTAAGAGAGCTAATTAGTCCGTATGGACTGGTAAAGATCGTTACGTGAGAAGAAATAAAGTAAGAGGGCTAATTCGTGAGTACGGAAACGATGAGTCCTAAAGTATGATGGGGCCTTGAGCATGTTGTTGTCCGTAAATCTATCAATCTCTAAATAAATCACTTGCGCACAGACAGCTACTCTGCCAAGCGAAGCGTTCTGCCAAGCAAGGTCTTCGTTGTTCGTCAGGTCGCAAGATCAAAGTAAGTTGGCAAGGTCTAGAGACGCGATAAGTCAGGCGGTATAAGCAGGCAGGCGATATCAGGCAGGTAAAAGGTATCCGGGGAGAAGGCAACAGAAGTGGTTTATTTAAAAACTGATTCATCATTTTTTACGTCCTTCAGTCCTCTCTTTGTTTAGGGCCCCTACCCCTTCGTAGAGCAGTCGTTTCTAACTCTAGTTGCTTAATTCCAATGTAACTTCAGTAGTCCTGTAGGCTTCAAAAGTGAATACAGACAAACACCGGCTACTTGCTGACTTTGAGTTAATTACTTGCTTCATTCGTTACTGGCTGGATAGTCCAAGAAACAACGGGAAGAAGGGAGAGGGCCTTGGAGTAAGACCTTAATTTTGGTTCAGAAACGGTCGATCTTTGGGATAAACGATGGCGGCCCTCATCCCTCGGTCGACAAGCCGTCGTTCAAACACGAGCGACATTTCATCTACCAAGCTACCCTCTTTCATTGACGAGTTTCTCAATTACTAACTCCATCTATCGGCGCAATACACAGCGGGTATGTGGCTGCTACGGTCTCTGCCTAATTCACGTATACACTCGCTTCGCTGTCAACTAAAATAGGTTCGATACGCTCAAGCTCTGCACCCATCCCCAGGATCTTCTTGATCAAAGCTTTTAACCCATTGTGCATTGGGTGGTATCGTTGCTCCGCACCTCTTGGATTTATTAACTAAAGCCTTACTACTTAGATTAGATTATATGGGCTTGGGGCACTTAGAGCATATTATCTTTATAAACCTACTGGAAGAAAGATTGACTGTCAGTTGCACGGCTAAGTTGTTAAATCCTCGGAACTGTATTTTGAACTACTGCCTTATGATATGAGATCTTATGCGCTTGGGTTGACACTTAGGGAACATTCATATTTACTTCTTTAAGCCGAAAGTCTAAAAGGTTTACCTATTGCTACTATCAACTTATCACCTGGCATATTTTTACCTTGCATAGAGCATAGACCGGGGACGGCTTACAGACCTTATTTTGATATTAAAAGGCTCACTTGGGTGGGCATAACATCGCTATGAACCTTTAATTAACCTATTTTCCCTTTACTTTCATGTGCATGCTATCAACCTTTACCATCCTCTGGTGGCTACTGCCTTACCCTACTTAGTTATCCCCCAATACCAGTGCACGCGCGTTTATGTATAACAACCATTGTTGGTTGAACCAGCGTTCAAAAACAACACTTGCTCGCAGAGAGGAGTCATGCTTAGTGAGTATACACTCTTATACTACCTTGCATGTTAATTCATCCAGCGGCTCAGGTGCTCCCTCCCTCCATGCAATAAGGCACGCACGGAGTATTCAGGAAGCACTTATCCTTACTTGGTTAGGTCGTGCAAAGAAAGAGGGTAAGTTGTATGTTCGTTTGCCCAAAATTACGTATATAAATAAAATAAAGCCCTAGAGCGCGCAGCGGTTAGAATTGGAGATAAGATCCTAATCTGAAATAGGCACCAGGCATGGAATGGTCGATTCAAAAACATTAGCCAGACGAGCATTTTCATAAGGCACTCCATGAAAAAGGCCAGTAAGATGGATGTGTCCAATAGATTCAAAGATGAAGAATTTAATAAAAAAAACGAAGCTGTGTGGCGTTTGAAGTTAAAACAAAATAGGGTGCTTGGTTAATCTAGGTTGATAAATTGCGTTTTTCAGTAGGGCTTTAGCTAACGCTCCTGCATGTAAGGTTATTCCTTCCTCCCATCCATCCATAATTGGGGAAGCACTGGCTTCTTGAGCTTGCTTGCTATATTTATTAATATTATACTCCATGTTCCTCACAGCTAACCAAGGGACCCATTTGACCAACCTGATGTTCACCCCTAAGCCCCATGTTTTACCTACAGCCGTAATCCCCGTGTTACCATCATCAACACCGCCAGCACACGCTACGGGACGCTGCGCTTCTGGACTATGCTTTCCCCGACCGGGCCAGGGAGAAGACTGATGGAGCTAACTGATGGATACACCCAATATGATTGACAGAACAAAACAGCTGATCAACACCTACACAAACACCATATCGGCTAGAGATAATCACGCATAGCGTTATATATATATATTTATTTACCGCTACAGAAGAAGTTCCCCTAGCAATTACTACGCTTCAACAGGAACAAAGCATCGAACCTTTAGGTTGCAAGGATCGATTTACACTCCCCCTGATCGCTAAGCTTGCCTCATGAAGGTTGTAGCACTATCGCTTCATCCCATCCACACCCAACCCCTGATCCTATCGCTTGAAACCTTCACCGGAAAAGAGATGAATCTGGGGCCCCCTCCCCTTAGGAACAACGAAGAGTGGAAAGCTACGTGGAAATAGAAAAAAGAAGATCCGGGAACCAACTAGATCTGAGTGGCCCGTTATCCATGGAGGAATAAAGTGGAGGTTTCACATCAGCATTAAGGATATCCATTGGCTACTTGAGATCCTCGGAAAAGGCTACTTTACTTGAGATCCATCGGCAAACAGAGCGAACTGCACCTGACGCATCACTGTTACTCAGCAACTCCCCACGAGGTGAGAGGTTTGAGCGATACCGATTTATATAGATAGACACCCAGAGACACGGATGATTGAACCGCATGATCGAATCGCATAGACGGATGAGTGGATACTTTGTGCGAGCGATAGAAAAGTGGATACAACATCTGGTCTGGTACAGTACCGGTATAGCATGGTACGGTAAGTATGATACGGTGAACAATACCGATAGTGAGGCTGTTTGTGATGAGTCCACGGGAGATCCATCGGCAACTTGATAATATACATTGGCTTAACGAGGTGAAAACGAGTGAGTGGTTGAGCAATAGACAAATCGAGAACGAGCCAATCGAGAACGAATCGGCCTATTTTCTCACTTCTCTTGGTTCTGACTTTCATCTTATAGTTATGTCTGTTGAGAATGAGCTGCTGCGTAGTCCTCCTAGTGTAAAAGCAAAATTACCTAGGCTGCGCCTCCAGCTCTAGAAACATTCAATAAGGGGTAACTACCCTCTTTATTGATAATACCATAGATATAGATGTAGGGTCCCTAGGTCATCCTAGGAGCCTCAAGCTTGGGAAAACCTCTCCGCTCTCTGACCTGCCTAAGCGGGGATAATAAAATGGCACCCTTCGGCCCTCTTGTCTCACTTATGTATTATTACGTCTATAAAACATAGGAAGCACACATGCGCTAATTGCCCTACTTCCTTATCCTCCTCGTAGTTAATACTAAAAATATAACATTCGTCCCTTCATTTCCATAAAATCCGAAGTGACTAAAAGAAGAGTTCACAGGCCGGCCGGTAAGATGGATTTGTTGGTTAAAAGAAAGGAGCACGCACGGTCGCACTTAAGTAAAGCAAGGTAGGCTTCAGAAAGTCAATAGTCAAGGGTCTAAGTGCCTAAGCAGCCGGAAAAGTAACAAAGTTTCGTGATCAGTTCAAGGTAAAGAGAATAAGGGTTGATAGCACTAAAAGTAAAGGTAAGGCTCTTCCTAGACTGCAGTGGGTGCCCGCTAATTCATCAATCGTATCTGGCCCCCCCCACCCAATAAGTAAACTTAAGCCTGGCTGGCCCGAAAAGAGAAGATAGTGCCGTACCAACACTTCGTTCCTTGCCTCAAGCAAGTGTTAGTTTTCGAAAGGCAAAGCTCTAAGTTCAACAAGTCTGTGAGTCATCGGTATATGGCAAGTAAGGTTAACGCAAGAGGTAGTTGTTCTAGGTAAAAACTACCCATTCATTCGTGTAGGCTAAGTAGCACTGCCCACCCAAGCAAGTTCGTACACTATCTGGGGTCGTCTGCCTTATCCGAATATTCGATGGCGGCTAGTGTCAAACTATAAGGGTACGTTTCTGGATGTCTCTCCTCTAAAAGGCGGTTTGTATTTTTGTATTTCTGTCCTCCCCAAAGAAGGCTGGCTGGGCTGAGTTCAAACTGTAAGTATACGGGTCTGATACCGTAATCAACCAACCCTTTTGGAACTCTCATTCTCTGTCCAAAGGGAGGGGGCTACCTAAATAATAGCAGCAACAATAAGTAGTGCCTAAAGAGGATTCCAACCAATGCTACTCACTTCCCGTCTAAAGGTAGGCTGGCTTCTAAAAAGTAAATATAAATGCTTAGCTGCTTGCTGGTGTTTCCTTCTTAATATAGGCAAGCTATCGATCTCGAACAGGATCTCGCTTTCGAAAACCCAAATATGGGTCTCGATCTGGAAAGTAAAAAGCTGGATCTCGATCACAAAGGTCTGGATCTTTGGCTGGTTCTCGAAATGGCTCTTGGACCGGATAAGCAACTGGATCTTTACGATCTAAATCACGATCTCTAAATTAAAGCTCTGGATCACGATATCGGTCACGAACTTCATAATCTTTGGCTCGATATCAAAGAACAGAATCTGGTTCTCTATCTCTAAAATCCTAATATCTAGCCTTTGCCCTAGCTTATGGTTCCGGATCAATTGGATATGGAACTGAATGTGCGCCTGGAATGGGGTCTAACCCCGCCTTTGTTACCATCTTTGATTCTACCTATGATGCCTCTGCTCTTGCTTTCTCCACTCTTTCTTCCACCCGGTTGGCCTGCTACTGCTCCGCACCTCGCTCGATCTCAAAAATGTAAATAGTTATGATAAAACTCGATCCGGGACAGGGAGGTTATAATAGCAAGATTCTAATTTTGAGAGCGCTCACTGTCCTTGTCTGAGGAAGGGTGAGGAACGGTCGGATAAACTCGGCCGGACACTAGGAGGTATAAAAACACGAAGTATTTTCCCTTCTTATCTATTCCCACCCAACCGGGGCCCCAAAGAAAATGGAGGTGGCCTAAGTCCTTTTTAGGTCGGGTAAGAGCTTAACGCTCCCTGTAAAAGTGGGTGAAGAGTAAGAAGGTGGCGTCTGCTACCACGAGTGCCCCGGATACCGCTCTGCATGGTTGACTTGTGTCGGACGGAGGAAGGGGTTTGACACTCTTAACCTCCGATTGGAATGCGGTGGGGAGAATAAACTTCATATTGAGGTTTAACTTGCGGTCGTACATGCTCGTTAAGTAACACGCTAAGCTAGAGCGTAATTTAACGTCTGAATATTCTGTCTGAGAATAGCGCGATTTGAGGTTCTGAAAGAAAGAAAGAAAGGGCGCATATCTTCCCGAACTATTGAGATTGAGGGGAATAAATATAGGGGCGACGAAGGAGCCTTATTTATTTGTTTGGTCGCCGGCAGGTCCTGGTCTTACCTGATTAGCATAGTGTAAGGTCCCTTCCAGCCAACTAACCTTTTCCGGAAGCGCTGAACCAGGTCCTTCCTCCATCCATGCAATCCAGGGCATGTGGTGAAGTTCGTTGATTCTGGAAGCACTTACTTACTTTACGGGGGAGGAGTAGCAAGCCCAAGGAAGGGATGGATTGATTGATGGATGGTGTTATTACATATATAATAGCTCCACCATTCAAAATAAAAAATGGATTATGTGCCATAGAAAGAAGGTCAAGGAACGTTGAAAGACTAAAATCCTAAAGAAATAAAATAAAATAATTATCAATAAGAAATTAAGCAAAAAAGAAATAAAGCAAAAATCCCTAAGTTACCGGCCCTCAGCCTGAATACTTGGGTTGGCTCACAGGAAGGACATTAATCAGCGGTTAGGTTATCCCTTGAGTTGTTGACTTTTTGTATACTGCTAATGTTTTCACCTTAGTTTCGTTCTCCTTCTTTCTCGGGTTGGGGAAAGCGACTGTCATCACTCAAATAGAAAATAAAACAGAGCAAACTTAAAAAGCCTGATTGACAAATTGAAAAGGGGGCCCATTGATAGATATCGATAAATTCGGGTTAATGGCTGGCTCCCACCATTAATATAGTATATTCTAGTGATGCTGCTACTGGTAGTGCTTATGCTTCATCTACATCAACTGCTCGTGCTTATGGATATGCTGTTCTTGATGGTCAACAACTAGCTCTGCTTACGGGTATGCTTATGGATATACGACTGGGTACGGTTAAACTGCCTATGCTACTGGGTCTAAAGTTGCTGGACCTGGAACTACTATTGGTGGTGCTGGATCAACTGGTTATGCTTAACCAACTGAATTGACTGCTTTGTATACTGATGCTTGCGCTGGAGAGAAGTAATTGGATGATTCATTGAATATGTAATTTATTTTATGGAGCTCTCCTGCTTACAGCTTCGTCCGTATAACTTTGTCTGTGCAACTGCGTATGGCCCTGGTATTTTCACTGTAATGCTCGTTGCATGAGAAACACTAAGGAGGATTTCGGGTCAAACATGAGTCACTTCCCTACACTTTAATTTGCTTTGCTAATAATTGCGTATTTCCCGTATGAAGCGAGCATGCAATCGTTGTTCAAGTGATTGGTTTAGGATTTCCGAGTAGATTAAATCTCTATTCAAAAAGAAGGCATCGTTTATCAAAACGCCCAAACAACGAAAATGTGCTTTTTTCTTTTAACTACTTATAACTATGAGGCTGATGCTGTCCCAAATCGAGTCGTTTTATATCTTGCGAACGCGCGAATTTCGGGTGGAGTGCCTATTCCCACGAGGTTATAATCATGTGGGTGATACCGTAACGGACAAAGAAAGTTGGCGGTACGTTGTAAGGGCGAGGATCCTCAGAGTTGACAAGGGTAAGTACGCGCGGCTCACCCGCAGCAGGTCTAAGTGTAAATGTAAGCTCCACCCGCATATTTGTCCTCTGAATAGATCGAGATTGATGAATTGTAGAACCTACAGAGAATTGATTACTCACTTGTGTAGTAAGCTATTGGTGTTCGGATCTTGGAAGTATGAAGACCTCCAGATCTATGATCCATCCATATTAAAACATCAAATTCCCCTCAAGGATGATGTCAATCCATTCAAGTAAAAACAACTACAATTGAACCCCACCCTCTTATTCATAAAGAAATCAAAAGGTTCTGTGATGCAAAGATCATCATCCCTGTAGGGCATTCTGCTTGGGTGGCCAACCTGGTACTTGTCAGTAAGAAAACTGGAGATATAAGGAAGGAGCGAAGCCGCTTGTCCGCTGAGGGCAAGGGTGAGCGAGGCACGAGCGAATCGCTTGCTCGACAAAAAGGAAAGCAAGGATGTGTTTTGACTTCATAAATTTGAATAAGGCCTCTCTCAAAGACAACTACCCCTTATCTAAAATGGATTAGATTCTGCGGAAGGTTGTAGGGCATGAAAGGATTTCCATGCTAGATATATATCTATCTATTTTTTTACAATAAGGTCAGGGTTGAGCTAGAAGCTGTGCTCAATACAATGTTAACAAATCTATGGGGCACAGTTTTATATGTGAGGATGCCGTTTGGATTGATGAATGTAGGGGAAACTTTCCAAAGATCTATGGACTATGCCTTTGTAGACATCAAAGATCAGTTCATGGTAATATATCTGGATGATATGACACTGCTTTCTAAGAGGGCAGCAGATCATCACTTGGAGCATTTATAACAGGTCTTTTAAATAGGGCGCATGTGGGATTTTTGCACCCATTAGCTCGAAAGATTTTTACTGTTGCCGGTGGGAGCACCTATCTCGGAAGCTTTTTTCTGTGGTCTGTGGGGTGGGAATAGGTTTGAACCTTATCTAGGAAGCTTGCTAGGTGGGCATGACCCTTTAGAAAGCACTAAAAAGCTGCTAGGTGGGCTGGCTTATCTAGGTAGCTATATTGGCGGTTAATAGCTTTCTTCTCCTGGTAGCTTGCCTGATAGGTGCTGCTGGAAAAAGCTAGCATCCTACTGGTCAGAATTGAGCGTAAAGCCGAAGCTGTCGAAATCACGGGGTTAATGGAAATTAAGATAATTTTTTACTGGGACTGGTGGGGTAAAACCTTTTCTTTTCTGTGAAAAATACGGGGTTTATGAAAAAGGTTTCACTACTTATGTGGGCTGTGAAATTTAGAAAGCAAACTGGGCGTCGGAAGACAATAGAAAGGTTTTCATTGGCGCTCTATCAAGATGGGAAATTGAGATAGGAAAGTGGGCGTCTCCAAGGGAAGTTGCTTGCCTTCCTTCCCTGAACTGAAGTGAGTGGTAAATTGAGTAACAAATCTGGGCGTCTACAAATGAGAGAAAGGGTTTAACTGGCCTATTGGAACTGGTAAATTGAGAAACCAAACTGGGCGTCAATCAAGTAGCTGTTCCCAACCTACAATATGGCAGGATGGTAGCTTTTTCCTACAGGGCAATGATGGCTGTGGCGGCTATGACCTTCTGTCAATGGACCGGCGGAGGCAAGACGAGGATCTCGACTATTGGCTGACTTATATTGAGTAAAAGCACCAAGAAAAGAATTTTTTTTAATTACAAATATTAAAAAAAAAAATTGGTCAGTCGCTGTTCTTCGCTCCGGTCTAAGCTGCTGAGTATCGTCGAGTCCTTCTAGTATGAATCGCTGTGTACATTCCCTGATAGAAAAGTAACTATATTACTCAGCATGCTAGTCGATCATATCCATCTCCTATCCGTCCGGGCCCGAATTCTTCGGATGCTCCTAGTTATTCAGTGAGATAAATACGTCTAGATCTCTATATACAATTAAGTCTTTCAATTTGATAGTTAATATCATATGTAATTATAAGCGTAATTCACAGAGAGAATTGACGTGAAACATCCTGATTAGATATTTGAATGAATATCTGTTCTGATTCGCCAAATTCATAACCTGATTCATTGAGCTAACGAAGAGATAGAAATAACGTGATACACTTCGCAATTGTTTAATTATTTAATTCTTAGTGATTCCAAGAGTCAATTATGCTTGTGTTTTAATGAGTTCATGATGGAGTCAATTCCGTAGGTAATGAATCCATGATGCGCATAGTGTAAAGATTGAATGATTCAATGACCTGATTTACCTAACTCATTCCTATTAAAATACCATGAGAATGCTGTGTTAAATTCATAGGTTCAGGTTAAACTCATGGGTTATGGTTCTTATGTTCCTAGGTAGTGTAGCTTAGTAGTGAATATTATTTACCGAGTGGAGATATTATGTCCCGGTAGTCCTAATTGACCTAATTTTTTTTATAAAGAATAGCCTAATTCAGAGATAGAAAATCCATTTAAACAAAACTTTGTGACTTGTTCTCCAAACCTGGCTGTGAAAAACTATCTGGATCACTTGGATAAGCACCGGTTCTTCCCTCCCTATAGCCTATTTGCAAGCCAGCCGCCCGCAATATAATCAGTCAAGAAGCAGCGAGGGTCAAAACCTATCCCTCTACATTGATGCAAACTCGACCTTAGACCTCGACCCAACCATGGCCCTACTATTACCTCAATCCTCAAACCTAGGACTCAACCCCTACCCTATATCCTGGAACTCCACGCTACCACGGCCCTACACATTAAACCTAAATACCCTATGGATAAATCCAACACCCTACCCTGACCTCGAAACTCTATATCGACCTGCTACAAAACACATGGTTCTACTTAAATTACGTATATAACAGCACAGTGTTCCTACAGCACCTCACATAGGCATATTGGCAATCGCCGATCATCGCTGGGCTGGGACATTTGGAATCGGCTTGGCTCCCGGTATTGGCTGGCCCAGGCTCCTGGGATACTAACTTATATACTCGGCTACTAAGCTTGACTATCTTTGGGGATACTGGGCTACTAAACCAACTGGATACTATAATCAACTGGGCTTGGCTAATCGACTTTGGTTGGGATACTCGGCTTGGCTCCCGGTTCTAATAAAAAAGTATAAGTCGCTTTTTTAGTCAATAATATAATATATATTATATATTATTTTTAGGTAGTAAAAGGCCTTTATCTCATCGGGAAAATAAAATGGATTTTCTTAGATATAAAATATACCCTTCGAAAACGTTTCTATATAAAATAGCTGAACATAGCTGATAGCCGGGTTTCAATCCCAGGAGGCAATGCCTGATGTCGACGCCTTCTTGCAGGATGTTTTGAGATTGCTTCTTGCCCCCCCTCACCCAATAAGTAAATTAAAACTATCATTTTTTTTATTTTTCGTAAAATATGTGCAAGCTGAGGCCACCCATTACCGCCATCTCCCTCTAGCCAGAGCAACAAGAAGCGTTGTCTTAAGCTGTAGGCGTCTTAAGCTTAGTGTCAGAAACTAGATTAAATCCTAGTCATTAAGGTACTAGCACTTTATACTATTTATTAGCTCACGAGGGTATCGCTCCTCAAATAGTCGAAGCACATATTCGTTCGTAGCACTTCATTCGCGTTAACTGCACCTCATCGTAGCACCTCTGTAATTGTGAACTGCGCATGGCCTCTCTCTCCGGCTCTAGTCCCTCCTCCTTGAGGTATGATCCACTAGTGTTGAAGAAGTTGTTGTATTTTTGTTGGACTTGGCTAAAGAGAAGCTAAAGGCTAATGGCTCATGGGTCATGTCGTAAGATATAAATGTTATAAGGTGGCTTCAGTTTAAAGACTCACTTATGGTTGAATGGCTACATTCTGTCCGTTGGCCCTTGAGCGCTTACCTTTTTTGACCTGGCTTTTCACCCAGCCTTTTTACCGTATAAGAACCTGTCGTCCCTAACCCTTGTATTTATTACGATATTGACTATTTTAGATATGATCGCCCCAGTAAGATTCCAACTCAAGCATTGATAGAATTATACTATGCGCCACTTGAGGCCATATTCTACCTAAAGTTTTGGGGGATAAAAAAAAGTCCTGGCTCAGGTAAGGTTATCATTTATAAGTAGAGCTCCGCGAAGGGGCCGGCACAGGGCCTTCGAGCAATTTGAGCAAGGAGATATAAAAAAAGAAATAGTCCAGGCATCACGTCCGACCAAACTATAACTATTTCACAAGCATGGTAAACATGCGAGTCAAAGGTAAATGTATCTATTACCATATTGTATATTATAACATGTGTATATTAAGATCCAAGTGTCAACGTCTCCATGGCAATCCAAAGAATTAACATTTCTATGCAAAATCTAGGTAGATTAATTAATATGGCTTTAACAAGGCTAGCACCCCAAATAAACAACCCCAACAACTCCATGGCGAAAGAGTATATGAACACGAGACCACCCAGAGTCGTAACCAAGTGGAGTCTCTGATGAACCCAGCAGCTTGGCATATCCACCTGGCCTTAGTAGTATAAATGCGAGTCTAAGTGCAACGTAGAATATATGCGAGTTTAGACCTGCTATAAGAACGTAGAGATTATGTTTGAAACCTGCCAATAAATAGTGGACTATAGGAGTTAGCTAAGGTATATATGGCGACATCATATGTGAACAATGTCTGGCTTTTACAGGAAGCTGCTATGTGAGGTGGAGAACAAGTAGATACGTATTTAGCATACTTCTCTGGACTTTGTAAACGTCTCTATGCGCTGGCCGGGGGCTACTAGCTAGGGCAAGAAGGTAAAGATATGTGTTTTGGCACCTGTGGAGGGGAGGGGGGGTCACAGAATGGATACTAGAGTTATTCTTAGCAAGGACATATTTATCTAGGAGAAAGGGCAGTTTCTCCCGTTTCGGTCAACAAGGCCCATCATCATCTTAGCAGAAATGGAATTCTTTTTATCAGCAGAAGCAGAAGGAGCAGCATTACCTGGGTCATTACCAGAAGCGGTTGAAGGAGTATTTGAACCAACATCATTTGAATAAGCAGTTTAAGGATAAGCATTTCAAGCAACATTCCTAGCAGCAAAAAGAGTCCCAGCATAATAAGCACCATTAGAACCAGTCTTCTTAGTACCACAAGCAGTTGAAGCAGCTTTATTCCTAGGGTATTTTCTAGCCCAAGCATCTCCATCAGCACCAGTTGAACCATTTAAAGGGTCATTCCCATCATTTGCAGAAACATTTCAATCAGCTGAACACGGTCATTCAGAAACGGGATTATAAGCACAAGCAGAACAATTGGCATCACGACCAGCAGTTGAAGGAGCATAACCGGCCCAAGCATAATTCCAAGCACACGTTCCAAGCATAAAAAGCACTACAAGGAGAGGCCAAACAGCATCCCCAATTGCATTTCCAAAGCATAGGGACCAGCAGTATAAGCATAAGTTTAAGTGGCATCATTCCCAGGAGAATTCCATCCTAATTAGAATCATTTGAAAACGGGATTCCCATATGGTGATGCCCGGAATGCTAGAAATGCTTGTCGTTCTGCTGCTCGTAATGGATAATAATCCTTTGCTTATGTAAATAATGGTAATGCTAGATGTGTAAGTGTTTATAAGAAGCTTACATTTGACTACTCTCGGTCGATGTTTCCTCATATCGTGACGTGAGATGAGCTACTTATCAGGATGTGATAGATGAAATAAAGTAAGAGAGCTAATTAGTTTGTATGTAATAATGGGACTTTATCTGTGAATGATGGGGACTTTATATAAGATCCAAGTAATAGAGCAAATTAGTCTGAATGGTTCATATTGGGAGTGAGCGTATCCTTTTTTATCGGGTCTGGTATTACTCTGGCTATGTCGGGTAGAGGGTTGGAGTAGAGCAGTTTGGAGTAGGGCCATATCTGTAGATTTATCCTCATATTGTGACGTGAGGGTCTTTTATTGTGACGTGGGATGGGAGTTTATTGGGACAAATTATATCATAAGTATAAAGAACGAATTTGTCTTTTATGGAAGTGGGAGTGAGCTGTTCCATCATTCTTGGGTCTGGGTATGTCTGGCTATGTTGGGGTATATTTATTATGCATATTTGTAGGGCGTTGTTGTGTTGGAGTTGTAGATCTGGGTGCTATGGCGTCTCCCGGTTGGGTCTCCAGGTTAGGCTTCCTGGCGTCTTTATTTGAAGGTCCGCTGTTTAGTCTTCATTGTTCTGTTGGTGGGACGCCTATTTGTTGGGGATATGTTTCCTGTTGCTGGTAGGAACACCTATCTCGGAAGATGTGGGTTATAAAGAAATAAAGAAAAAGAAATTACTAAAAAGCAAGCCACCTCACTTAACCTGCAGAACAGGAGTCAGTATCGTTCAGTTTCATGCGGGCAGAAAAACATGTATTGAAGGCAGCTCGAAGTTTATCGGAACAAAAAAAGCCCCCTCTCTCCAATAAGGAAAGCAAGAGCAAAAGGGGCAAGGGCCGGAGCATCAAGGAAAACCCGATACGAATGAATATCGAAAAAAGACCAACCAACCATCCCCCTAAATAGCCTCGGCGTGAATGTTGTGAAATGCAATTTGCGTAAGATAATAGTAAGTAATTGAAAATCCTCATTTCTTCAACCAGCCGGAGTTATTATCCCAGCCTCGGGTTCGCCCAGCTCTCGGGTGAGGTTCGTAAAGCCTAAAGTAAGCAAGTATAAAAAAAGCGCTAAACCTCCAATTGATTGCATCCATCCAATCGTAGTGAGACTTCGTTAAATGTCAATTTTCAGTAATAAAAATTGAAACGTAAAACCATGACCTCCTGTTAACGTCGAACTGGTACCATCAAACGGGTAACGCACAATAACCATCACCTCATTCCTGGGCACATGGTATTGAAACTGTTGGTAAAAAAAAAACATCCTGGGCAATAACAACTGTGGTAACTGAGTCTAGATTCTAAGCACTTTTTTTATTTACTTTTAGCAGCCTAGCCTTAACTTATTTGCATCATCTCTATGCGTCTTCACAATCACCCTTTATAGACCGCTAAATCATATTAGTTAAATAGAATAGTTTTCGGGGTGCTCAAATGACTATATAAAAGGGCGGCGAGGTACGAGCTCTTGCCCGTCAGGGAGGGCAGGGGTTTAAATAGAAAGTGCCTAGGTCTCTGCTCTGCCTCACTTTCTCTCATTCCTGCCTCATATCTCTGCCCGTCCCTGCCTTTTCCTTTGTTCCAGCTGGCAGGAGCCGGTTTCATCTTTCCAGCTAGCCAGCCAGCTTTAAAGTTATTCGTTGGAAATAAGCAGCAAGGTTTTCGCAGTCGTAAGTCAGTTGGCAAGAAGATTGAAACGTATATCAAGATAAAAACGGTTATCAAGATCGAAGATATCAGGTCGAGATCGAAACGGTCTAAATAGAGATCTCAATAAGTTTTCTGGTTCGGTCCCCGATGAAGGCAGTTCGCAAGCAGCAATCAAATTATCCTTGCCATCCCGCCTAGAAGTGTTAAAGTTTTAAATGGCATTCCCAACAAAAAAAGTAGTCGTACCAGCTCAAGCAGCACAACAAGCAGCGCTAGTCCCAGTATTACCAGCAAAAGGAGGAACAGAATAAACAACAGCTTAATAACTTACTTAAACAACTGGAAAACCTGCCTTTGCTACTGTTTATGCTGCATTTTGAACTACTTGTTCAACTGGATCTACTACTAGTGCTGGATCGCTGCCATAATCAACAGAGTAAGCGAAGGAAGAAACTGCTTCTTAATTAACTGACTCAACTGGATTACCTACATATGCTAGAAGACCTGTAACTGCACCTTAGTCAACCGAATCAACGACTAGCTAAGATGCTTCCTTTGGTACTATAGGTGGGTATTGGTTTTGATATTTCTTTCTTTTAGGCTTTTTGAACCCGTTATGCTAGAACGTTAGGGAGGCTAGGAGACGTTAGGCTTGACGAACTACACCGAGAGCTGATTCACAGAAGGAGCTTGACGACAGAACCCGCCCGACGAAGAGAGAGAAGTAACCTAAGTTACCAACAGATGGGAGATAAAAAGACCCCATGTTTATACCAGAAGTTATTGAGACAAGGTGTTACTTTATGAGATTTAAATATGTGAAACAAGTTTATGCATTTATTTACTAACCTTTTTTCTATTTAGGTCATCCCTGGTGGCTCGTCCCGAAAAGCTAAATAGTGCTGGTCCCACGATTCCTGCCTAAATAAAGAATAAATAGGTTGGGGCATGTATACCTAAGTTGGTAGGGTTAGTTAGGTAGGTAGTGAAAGGTTGGAAGAAGGGTGGGTTTATAGAGTAGTCAAAAATAGAAAGGCATGGACTGAAGGCACGCTTCGCTTCAGTCACTTTTATACCCCCTAATAGGGGGAGCGAGGTGGGAGAATTAATGAAGACGAACCGGAGACCTGATCTATTCATCTTGCTACCTGCCCGTTTATATCTTGCAAACTTACTTACAACAAAGAGCCCTAGGGACTTCGCCTCAAGCACACAGTGGAACCTGATGCAGTTAGCCTTTAGTACACAATGACCTTCTGGCGATGATCGGCAATGATGTATGGCGGCTATAACTGTCTCCAGCCAAGGAGAGTAGCCCCGCCCAGCAGCCCGGGATCAAAGCGCAGTGGAGGATGGAATAGCGATTCAATTAGTAAAGCAGCAATATTATCTATTTATACAAGCTATACTACAAGCTCGTAGTTTAATCTCTCTAGTTATAATAATAGTTAAGCATAGCGTTAACCTATGTACTGTCGTTCTAATTAGCTCTAATTGTCAACAGGAAATATTCCCTAGGACCTATTAGTGTTAATGGTAAGATTAAAAAAAAGGATATATTATATATAATTAGTATCGCGTATGTTAAAACGAAGGGGACTTATTCCCTTTAACTCAAGGCAAGGTTAGCTACTAAACTTAGTTGAACTCAAAGTTGCTTGCACTAATTATAACTTAAGGCGCTATGCTCCGTAAGTAAACAAGCATGTATCGATGTCTTATCGAGGTACGTGTGTTAGCATTAATTGAGTTTTAGGGGCTATGTTTATTCCGGGTTTTTCAAAGAAGTATATATGTAAGGAGTTATAAGGTCCTATTTAATTTATTCAGATTGCGTATTCAGATTAAAAATTACTACACAGGTATCAATGGACACAAACAACGTGACCAAAAAGCTTCTTCACTTGAGCTCTTAAGCCCCCTTATGGCGGTGATAGCCTTTCTTTAAACTCTTACCTTCGCAGTAGTTGCAGTAGTTCTAGGAAGGTTCAAGCTGGACTGCCTGAAGCCATAGAGTGAAAGCCTTAAATAAAGGGTGGGTGCACCTCAAACTGGCACACCTGCCGATACTATAAGTTCCGCGGACACTCTGTATATTTCTGACGATTTATAGAGTAAATTAATAAAAGCGATATTATATGTTAAAACGTATAAATACAATATCATATATCAATGTAAGGTTAAACATATAAATAATGCAATATAATAATATATTACGCATAGGGACATATGGATTGAACGGGTATGTACGGCTGGCTCTCTTCCTGTGAAGTAAACCCCATTGATTACATGTGACCTGTAGCCCCTACCCTGTGAGAGTAGGCCCCTCCTTTCCTTGTGGCAACGATCTCCTGAGATGGTTGAATGAATCTGCTGCACTAACAACCAACCACCTGTAGGTAAATGAGCCTTGTAATAAAGCTTAGTGGAATTATATCCGGCCGGGGAGCAACGCGTAAAGATGCGAGTCCGAGTTCAACTAAATGCGATTTCAAATGTATATTGAATTAATAGAGATCGAGTATCACGTAGATATATAAGTCTAATGTGTATAAAGTCCACATTCACTCATAACTACTATAGGTAAAGTTACTTAAATGGCATTCTGACAGAGGCTGCCTTAAGGCCATAGAGTAAGGTATTATAGTATGCCCAAAGGTATTTATTTCTGACTTGCCTTAGTAGTATTAAGCCATGAGGCTCGAACCAATAGATTCTGAGGGAGGGCTAAACCAAGCACATAAAGGAGCCATCTTCCAGAGGCTAGTCTACAACCAAGGGGAAGCAGAGGTTCCCATCGCCCCTTTGAATAAATAACTTTGCCAGTGCCCATGACCCTATTTCCATGTTCACCTTGCTCCTGGATGATTATTCAGTTGTTTATGAAGGCCTAATAGCGCGGATTAGCCTATTTGGATTATAACAGATTAGAGTTCCCATTGGATTATTATTCCCCTCCCCATGGAATATCTGTTGGACCCCTGTGTTCTGTATCGGTAAGTGAGGTCGAGGTAGAGGGTATCATTATAGTAGGGTATAGTTGAAGGTCAGATTTAGTAATAGGGCTATTTCATAAAGTTTAACAGTTTGTTAGACCTCTGTCTTTAGGTGAAAGGTGAGGATGTGCAACATAGATGACAAATTATTACAGCAAGGACGTATCGATGCGAGTATCGAACGAAGTAGGAAGGTGGAAACAAAATAAGCAATCTCATTATTATAAGTAAACAAGATCAATCACAATAGGAAGCCCTTTCAATCAAAGAGACTAAATTTATATTTATAAAGAGGGTTTTCTCTATGATAAATGCCCATTTATTCTTTTCAATGCGCCACCGTGATGGCCAGCCAGGGGTAATAGGGTCTGACAATGGGTTATTCAGTTGTCTCGTCGTTTGGTGCCCGGATTAGTCGAGCAAAGCAGGAAAGTGATAAATAAGTCGGAAGGCGGGGACTACATAGGTACGAGGTTCGTCAAAGGCTGGGTCCGAAGGCTGGGATAAGAGGACCGTATAACACCTACCTATCATTAGCTTTATTGGCCGGTTCCACACCATATTTCATTCCGGGAGGGATATTTAGGTAAACCACTTCCTTTGATGGATGAGAGGGCAATAACTAGACTCAACAATATATATATATATATCTGCCGCGGAGAAGAGCTCCTTGGCATGCGAACGGGTGAAACAGCGGGGTATAACTGAGATACATCATTCACATATCCATCGTTTTTTTTTGTACTACTTGCTGCGTGGGGAGTCCAGTGAACCATGGCTCAAACATGCGGATAAGCTAGATAGCCCTTCCTATACACACACAGCGGGCATTACCTATCAATAGCACGGGGAGTAAACACATGCATGAGAACAACCCTTAGCAGGTATGTTATATGCCCGTCTCCATTACACCTGCTCTCTATTCACCCAGTACAGTTGAGCCTTGCTTTGATCCTCACGTCCAACGCGGTAACTACTGGTCTCACTAGTTGGTAAAATATATATTATATATAGTACACAGTAATTACTCACTTACCCGACATGGTTGGCTTATATACTTTATTTATTACCTTCCAACCACTAGACCTAGGGGCCCTACGCATTATAGATGTTCACCCTCGTGTTCATTGATCAATTGATAACTGACTTATAGTGCTGATCTCTAGACCCGATCTCTTATTGACCTACTCGAGCTAGAAACCTACAATACTGTGTGCTTGAATTGAACGGTGGACTTTAAGTGACCGTCCCTAGGTGGTGTTGGTGGCGCGCGCACGGTTAGGGAAGGTTTTCAATCGACCGGAACAATTTACAATAGCATATTCATTAAATAGGACTTGTTGTTCAGGGATGGGAGATCTTCGAGCAAAGCCCCGCTGGTTGGGTTGGTTTATATCAGGCCTTTATATAGTCACTTTATACTACTATATTAAGAAGGTACATATATACCTAGGGAACTTACATAGCTGCTGATATAAGCGGAACTCCCCCTGGAGCATAAGCGAAGTCCCCTGAGTGTAAGCAAAGAATAAGAAGTGGTATCTTTCCTTCTTTTCATTATCTATTAGCTTATGGGAATAATAGAGTTATATCCTATTCATTCATTTAATTATTTCAGATATTATGGGGCTAGATATAATTATTACTATTTATATATTATATATTATATATATTACGGGAATTTATAAAATTACTATTCCTTAAGTGTTACAACCCGAAAGGGAATATCGGTTGTTCTCTCTAGCTAGACGGCCGACAGGGAGTAATGTAAGTTTATATCCTAAGGGTATCAAAAAAGGCATGGTTCCATTTCCTAGGGACTTTTTATATTGAACTTACTGTGGCGTGGGACACAACCTAAGTTGTTGGAACTAAGGCTACTAAGTAAGTAAGTCCAGTTCATAGGAATTAAAATATAAATACTAAGGCAAGTATAATAAAGTCTTTTATTGAACTACTACTCCATTGCAACAAACAACGTTCCATAGTTTGATTAGTGATGAGAGTTAATGGTAAGGCTTCGCCGATGGTAGGATGGAATTACCACTCTTCCCTATCGATTGATCTATTAGTAATAGATACTTAGTTTTTAGTCTATGCCCTATGGTTTTTATGGCGCCTTAAGAATGAGAGTTAAGTCTTTCTTTATTGCCCTAAGGTAAGGCTATATAGATAGAAACTATGCTTCCAAGTAGTACAGTACTACTAGGCCCTAACTACAATTATTAGTATGTTTTATGCCCTAAGATTGATTGCATATTAAAATTACTGACACAATGGGCAAAGTAAAACTATAAGTACTTATTGAGTGGATAGGGGTACGAGGACCCGGAGGGACTCGACCAGCAGGGAGAGGGAATACACCATCGAGTCGTAGAGATGCGAGAATATCTCTCATAGACTAGGGACTATAACTTTGAATGGGGTATGGATCAGGAAATGGACTTCCAGTAGTATTCCCATGCTCCCTAAGGTCTTAAGAGTGAAAGCCATAAGGTCACTCACTTGTTTAGCCCTTACTACTAGCCCATTGTCTACCAACCATACTTGTGCCTCCTGCCCACCCAGTAAATAATCTATCCAGGCAAGGGGGTGCTGCCCAGTTAATAAATATATACAGATCAGGAGGTTAAAGATTTTGGTTACTATCAAATATCCACCCGCAAAAGCCTGGAAAACTACACGTACCGGTATTCTTCGGGACACGCTACACGTTATGCACCAAAGGTCGGAACAGCGGCGATCAATAGTGCATCGTATAGGAATATTTGTGCCTCATTTATTCTTCAACAAGAGGGTGAGACATTATATATATAATTTGAAATGCAATGAACCCATACTCCAGGCTATACAGACATCGTGGAATGTAAACTGTAATATCTAGTCGCTTCCATGCGGTATACTGCGATTGACCGAGAGGGTAGTGGAAAGGGTTACTGAAACATATGGCAGGCTATGTATGATATTAATTATTTTTATAAATTCCACGTTAAATAGAGATCTTATTTCATATATGATATATTCTGATCTACCAGAGATATATTATTTGTTTGTGTTAAAGGAGTTTATTTACAGTTTAGTTATAGAAATTAAGTGTAGTTCTAAGAGTACAGTATGCTTTTTTTTTTTTAATTCCTAAGATAGTAAGTAATAGATTTCTTTAAAGGGATAAATTTACTAATATATATATATATATTCCTAATGATATCATAGTCTATTCCTTCTATATATTGTTCCTTTTATAGTTTGGTTTACCTAAGATAAGGGTCAGAAGCAGCAGTTGAAGTCCTAGCTTTGGTTATTAAAATCTCCACGACCACCTTATCATTAGTTCACTCCTTACTTCTATAAGGACTCTATACTATTTTTAATTCCTCCTTACTTGTAAGATATCACTTGGTATATAAGAAAGATAGAACTATAGAAGGTCTCTATCCTCTATAGGGTACATTTAATGAATTGAAGTATATTCATTAGAATAAGCGCTACCCTACAGTCGCAGTTATCAGCGCATTTCCAAGTGGGAAATGGTGCGTATCCGAGATTGAAACATGCGGCTTGGTTGAGGGCTTTAGGTACTGGTCGGGCCAGGCGACACGTCTTAAAGGGGTATTCTTAATGTGAAATCCAATAGGGCCTTGGTCTCATTATATCAGGAGGGAGGCAGGGCATTTTCTATTTGGTTGGGGCCGAGCCAGCCAGATCGCGTTTTATCGCTAATTATAGGTGGCCTCCCATGATAAAGTACTCATACAACTAATCACAAATAATCAGGGTCTAACCTTCCACTGCCCCTTCAACTGATAAAGCTGGGAATCCAGTTTCAACTAGTGCATATGGGGCTGCATATGGGGCTGGCTGCTTATTCAAATGATTCTGGGAATCTTGTTTCAATGCGATAATGGAAATGTTGATTCAACTTATCTGGGAATGACGCTTTCACTGCTTCTTGAACTGGTGCTGTTGTTTCTTCTAATGATGCTAGGCCTGTTCCTCCTTTTGCTCTTGGAACTGTTCCGGAAACCGCTGATAGAAATAATGCTCTTTCAACTGGTGCCTATGGAAATTATGCCCCTAGGAATTAAGCTCCTTCAACTGTTTATTCAAATGCTGGTGTTGGGACTCCTTGTGCTGTTGGGGATAATGCTGAGAATTCTGCTTTGAATGCCGGTTCTACTTCTGATGCTGGGAATAAGGCTGGTTAAACTGATGCTTTTTGAAAATGATTCTGGAACTGACCCAGGTAATGCTAGTTTTAATGCTCGGGCAGCTTCTTATTCAATTGATGTTAGTTCAACTGATTCTTCAAATGATAATGCAAATGCAGATGGAACTGCTGGTTGCACTGCTGCTAGTTCTACTGGTTTAGTAATTATGATGCAACTGATAATGCTGGTGATGATGATTCTGAGCCAATTATATCTTTTATACTGCCTATGCCCTTACTCTTGCTTATTCTTATTCTTATTCTGCTGCTTGTTCTGCTACTACTGCCTACCCGATCTCTCTCTCTCCCTACCTTATCTTTATACATATATGATTATGGAGTCTAAATAATGGAGTTTCCACTTTCTACCTTTTTGGCATGTTCAGACATTGAAAAACATTCTCATTTTCCAGTTTTGATGATTAGCCAGAATCCCATTTTATAGGTTCAGTCCTGTGGCCTATTGCTTCTTATGAGTCTACTTGCTTCTCCTACTTGCTTATGAGAGTCTGATTGCTGCTGTGCTGCCCCTCTTGAGGAGGTTATAGTTTAACGGCTTAGGGTAGAGGGATAAGATTATTACTACCCTTTATGAGAAGGAAGGAACTCACAGAGATAACCCCGACGACGAATGGAGGAGACAGACATGGAGAAGGGAAGGGGCTTACCTATATGGAACATTGGGTTCCTACAGCACTGTATGTAATAATCTAATGCACTTGTATGTTTCACTTGAACTAGCACCTATATGTTGAATTGAATTGCATATCTAAGTTTTGCATAGTAAATTAACAGATGATGCCACCATAGATACGTTGCACTTATCACAATCCACTATTGGCTAGCTACTCTACTGGGCTCTACTACTCAGGCAGGAACTTGTATTATCATACGGCCACTGATTAACTTCCTATTTTTTGTCGCTTGCCGTCCAACTACGCAGCCATCTAAACTATACATTTATTATTATGTTGCTATCTCTACGTGTTCATATATGAAATGCTAAAATAGTGTAATATCTATTGGTCCAGAACACAGGTTTTTATATCTTAAATATTTTCATTTAATAATGTTTATTTATATTAGGCGGAATAGATTATTTGTTTTTAGGGTCAGCAGGAACCTACTCGCTGGGAGAGGAAAGGAACCGAGGTCCCGATGGCTGGTGGATTAACCGAGGATGAGTTAACCCAACGAGGGCTGGAAATAATCTTTATGATTGAAAAGATGGGGCTGATATGGCTGCCTGGGATAATAAACCGGGGCTTGCTTTTTATTATAACTTGCTGAATATATAGATGTTTCAAATGGGTGGGGCTAGAGCCGGCGAGGAGGGAGAGAGGTTGTGAGCCATTCACGCTTTTAAGGTAGGGCAGTTTCTTTCATACTTGTCAGGGAGGGCCAGTCAGGCGGCAGGTCAGGTTGGTTCTTTCACGCTGGTTAGGTAGTGGACAGGGAAGGGAGGTGGGTAATGCTATTATACCAATGTCTATCTCTATCGCCTTCCGCTTGCTATATTAGCTCGTAGTAGGGTTAACTCATCATTCTGTAAAAAAAAGTAGAGTGAAAGCCTTTATACAGTTAGTTATAATTAGTGCAATCTCCCATTTCAATTTGAATAAATTAGATTTATAAAGGTCATTGCTTAGATAATTAGCTCCCATATAACATACCCAGGCCATAGGTGGAGGAGAATAAGTCCCCTTCCTTTCCTTTCTGCCTTAGCTCTAGCGAACAAGCTCTTGTCTCCTTTCAAATAAATAGGTACTATTCCTATGACTGCTATAGTCTTAGCCGTATGAACTGCCTTAGGTTAGAGCTCTAGCTCTAGTCTGTATAGTAGCTGTGGAGTTCAATTAGTAGTACTATCACCATATAGTTGACTATTAGCTTCCGTCTCTGTTATAGCTTCCGAAGTCCCATATTCAATACATGGGACAACCATATAATATAACTAAGCTGATCTCATTTCAATCTATGTTTTCAATAGACTAAGCTAAACACTCGTACTATAATTAGCCCCATATCATGTCAATCTAATGGGGTTGGTACTGCTTATCTATATATTCATACTTGGTTGCTTGAACCTAATCTAACCACGATAAAGGGCTATATAATTATCCTTAATGCATCGAACCTGGATATGAAGTGGGGTATTGGTTAAACTGCTTGGCTCGGTTCCCGTAGCAGTTCCATCTGCAGTTGAAGGAACAACATTACCATAAGCGGTTGAAGGATCATTCCCAACAGCCTCCCTATCAACACCAGTTGAACTAGCATTTCAATAATCATAATAAAAAGTCGGTGAATGCGGAATTTATATTGCATTGTATAGTTTAAAGAGCCTTTTAATAAGCAGCAGTTGAAGCTGCATAACCAGTTCCCGTAGCACTAGGATTCCCGGCCCAAGCAGTACAACCAGCATAAGTTGAAACGGTATTCCCAGTTGTTGAACCGACAGCAGCCCAAGCAGCAAAAGTATTCCCAGTTGAACCAGCTTTATTATTGGCAGCAGCAGTCGAAGTATCAGTTGACCCAGCATTCCCGGAAGCACTGTTTGAACCTGTTGAACTAGCATCAATAGAATATGGAGGAGCCGTCCGAACAGCAGCAGTATATTCAGGATTTCCAGCTGCATTCCTAGCAGCTGAACCAGTCTAATCAACATTAATAGAAAATGGAGCTGTCCGAGCAGCATAACTAGTTTTATCAGCACCTGTTGAAGTATTATTCTTTATTGAATGAGTAGTTTTGTAAAATCTGTTGGAAGCAAACATGTTTCTTTTTATTCAATTCTGATCCGGTTCTTCCAGGGTATGTGGGGCGTATAATGAGTCTAAATATTTTTGACTCGGGCAAGCGTTATCAATCTTTTCTTCGATATTTTATTGAAAAGCTGTTCAAATTCTGTGGTAGGGTTTGAACATGGGTCCTCATCATCCATCATGCAAGCGATATTTATCTTAGCCTTCCCAAGCAAGCGATAGCAATTAACGGGGTTTTCGGGGAAGCTGTTGCTCTTTATCTATCAATAATTCCCCAGCCAGAAGATGTTGTGCCTCAATTGTATCTCGATGGGGAATGAACTTATTTCCTCGATGGGTACGTGAGCTGTGTGGTTGATTGGGCCGTGATCTGAGAATGATGCGTACGAGAGCTGCAATCAAGTAGTATGAGATCTAATTCGTCAGTCTGACTCGTATTGGTACGATAGCTGTTAATGATGGGATGCTTTTCTGGTAAGATGTTGTTTGTTGCAGGTTGACTTGAATGCGAACTGAATGAGGAATGCATCAATGGTATAATGGTAGAGCGGCGTAGCTCAGGTTATCACTTACCTGAAATAGATCTAGACCAGTGAAAGTTATATGACCATTTCAATTTTAACTCCTACCATTAACATAAAACATGTACAGACTATAGTCAAGGGTGGAGCAGGCTTCATATAGTTTATTGTTTATGTTTTAGATCCAGTGGAGGTGGCTACCCGGACTTATCCATATTCGGGAATGCCATTACACAAACAAAATAGATAGCTTCATTCAATTCGTGCCCTAGCGGGGATGGTTAGAACCTGTGCCGGTTGGTGAGCTTATAAGCTTTCAACCGCGTACTCTCGTGCTAGTTGTTGGCTGATAAGCCTACCTCCTCTACGCTATTGCGCTGGTAAATCTCCTAAACGGGCTGGTAAGCATCCCGACCTCATATAGTTCGTGGGCTGGAGTTACATATACAAATCCAGCTTTATATTCTGTCGGTTCAACGGCACAAAACTAAATTACAAAGAACCAAATCTTGGTTCCCCACTTTTGGTCTGTAATCCTCCTCCATTATAGTTATTATATTAGGGTGTTATCTACACCCCGTTTTAGTAAATCACTATGGGGGCGACTTACCACTACTTTATCTTGACCCTTATTTGATGACACGGTGCAGTGATTATCGGGGCTCGCGTACATTATGACTACTTTCGGATACATATAGCTTATCGGAGCTCGCAGTCACTTTTAGGGGTTTCTAGAAATCTAGCATCGCAGTTGGCCCTTTAACACTCAGCCGTAGAGAAAGAATACTGGTCAGGTTGTAACACTCACCCTTTAACACTCAGCTGTAGAGTAGATAGATAAGAAAGAAGGCGTTCCCATCCACCCTTTTAGCGCTCGGCTGTAGATAGAGAACCACCCTTGACACTTTGCTGTTGACCCACCCCTTTACACTTTACAGTAGAGAGATAGAAGACAGGTCAGGTTGTGACGTCCATCCCACAGTTTCTTGGCCAGAGAGAGAGTCAACGATCTCAGATCAATAGTTGCTCCGACGGAGATCCGAGAAGAAGTTATTTTCGTAGCTATTCTCTTCCTGATTTGCTCCTACGGAGGTCCAAAGTTGTTCCGATAGATTTGGAGAAGTGAATTTCGAAGAAGACTATGTATGATCACAAGGCTCCCGGGCAGGGGCTTCCAACCACTCTAACAAGGCTTCTGGAAAGACTTCCTATTTTAACAAGCAGTAGCGCTTCAAGTAAGCAGTTCCAGCACACCCAAGCAACATAAACCAAAAAAGCCTATCCAATGACTAAGCTAAGTGAATCAGTTAAAGTAAATATAAATGTTGGTAGCAGTAGATAAAACGAAATTGATTCTTCCGGCAAAAGTAAATCTGGTCTAAGTGCAAATGCCTACCCAAGCCCATCTAATATCTTCTGTATTAAAACCAGTATTGACTCATCAATCCAAGCAAGTGAAAACGATCCAACGATCCAAGACTGGGTTCTATAGGTCCAACTTCCTTGAATCGTGTATCTATAGGTGCGCAGCAATGCTGTAAGTGCCTAAGCAAACTGGTTCAACCACTAAGTTTCGTGAGGCAGTTCGAGTAAAGATAAAAAAGGGTGGGTACCCGGCCCAATAATCTTGATCTCACTAGTTCTAGCAGTTAATGAATGAATAGGGCAGCAGTTCCGATCTGACGATCGATCCGATCCCAAAACTGAGCGGTCTAATATAACATAAAAAGCAAATAGGGAGAGTACTAGCTATCAAAGATCTAAAAGTGCTGTACCAAGTAAAAAAATGTAAGCAATGATTGTTATCGAAGCCCGCCCGTTAAACAAGGCTCTCTGATTGACCATCATCCAGCCCAGCTGTGTCTATTAAGTTCTGGCTGGCTGTTTAGAATCAGGCAGTTCCTAGGATTTCTGCTTCAGTTCTGGCTGTTTATAATAATCCATCCGGCAGTTAGTTCTTCCACGATCTCTTCTTAAAGGGAAAGCCTCTCGGGACAATTATCCCCGCAGGAGCATTCTACTAAGAGTCCTCGGCTAATCACCCACCATCCCACCATAAGGTGAAGCAGTTAAAGTAAAAAGTAAAGGTAGCACGGGTAGCACGTTAAGTAACGGCAAATAGGCTTATAAAGTCAATAGCAAAGTGAAAAGTGGCCCACCCAAGCAAGTGCTTAAAAGATAGTCTAACTTTCCTAGGGCAATGCAAGAGTGTGGGTAGCTGTTAAACTTCCATTAATTTTCTAGGCTCTGAAGTTCTCCCTCAATCCATTAAATCCGGACATGTGGTTAAGTAGTTGGATTCAGGAAGAACAATGCTGGGGTTGCACAAATAGGGTGCGGTGTTGCCTTAATTTAGAAATTGTATCCGGCCGAAATAGGTAATACGCGGTACTCGGCAGCATCTTAAAGTAAGTCTAATTCCAAGTCCGCCTGTGAATACTGTTTGGAGGAAGCTTGTCCAAAAGCTCTAGTTGTCAAATGCTTGTGTAAAGCTCTCTCTGTTGAACGTCCGTGCCTCTAAGTTGAAAAGTAATGGAGTAAGCCGGCTGGTTTAAAAGGGTTTACAAAAGGTAATACAACTGATCTAAGCGCCCACTTCATGTCTTAAATGCGTGTTTAATAAAGAACAATATTGTGTTGAGAGGGTCCAGCTTGGGTCCCATTGGGGTTTATAGAACTCTAATTTGAAGTAGGTAACTTTCCCCATCCGTCCACCAAGTAAGTGTGGGGACTAAGCGGGGTAAGTCGTAACTATAGTTTGTTGGTGAAGCAGGTGGATTAATAGAGTAGGTAAAATAAAAGTGCAAATAGGCATAAGGTAAATATAATAGTGCTATACTAACTAAGATTCATGAAGCAAGAGGTTGGGGCATTCCTAAGTGGGGTAAGTTCTATCTTTAGGTGGGTAAATAGAGGTATAGTTGGTAGCAGGCATTAACTAAATACAGATAGGTCTATGCATTCCCTAGCCAGTTGGTTCAAATTCCTTAATTATATAAGCAAGGCTCGCTCGGCCATACCAATAGGTAATATGTGGGTAATACCAAGCCAACAAGAATTCCTAAGGTGCATTAGGGTAAAGGGAAGGGTAAATAGAAGGCTCCCCTACGAAGGTATTCCTGGCTTCAGCAAGCGGTTGGTAAGGGGCAGCACTCCATCTCAAGTAGGGTCAAGCGGTAAGTCTGGTAAACCAGGTGGGATAGCATGACGTAAGTAAAGGTAGGCTGATCAAGTAAATACTTAAATAGTTACCTAGGTTGGGTTGGTTGGATCGATCCTAAAAACGTATTTTTAGCACATTTTCATAAGAAGAATTCAGTTTGGACGGGTTCGGATACATGGCACTTCCATCCGGGTCGATAAATTTCATTTTTATATAGTGAAATCGCGGATTTACGGCATTTGCAGGTGATTCATTCTAATCAGGCAGGGGGCAGTATAAGGAGGGATTTCTCAGCGTATGAGGTAAAAACCTATTGCCATAAAGTCCATGACCCAAAAAAGGAAGTTGTCCCATTTTGTAGTTTGTTCGGTTGATAAAAAAACCTTTTATATCAAAAACCTTTCCAAAAGGGCATTTATATAAAGAAGATTGGGTTTTACAGGTTCGTAGCAGTATGCTCGATCTGAAGTCTCGAACTCTAATTTGTAAGTGGGTGACTCATTTCTTTTCAGAATTCCCATGGATAGCCTTTGTTTGGTCTGAGCACCTTCATCCCATTGGTATAAAGAAATAACGTCTATAAAGGCCCGATCCGACGATCCCACACACAATTGAGCGGTCTAAAGCGAATAGGGAGAGTATAAGTAATAGTGGTCGAAGTAAGAATATGTAATGAGTAAGTGTTCTCGAACGCCTACTTGTGAATGCTCTGTTTAAGCAGATCCTGTTCTATGTGAGGCTCATCCGTCCTTCCATTTTCCATTCCATTCCGTCGCTACGCGCCTCGTCCAATTGACTTGCCCCCGCTCGGCGGTACACCAATAAATCGACGTTGACCCTCATCCGTCCGATCCAATTGATAAAGCAAGAAAAAGAAGACGACAATCGTGCATGTCATCCAGGACTCAATATCATGGGTAGCAAGGTACGAAGTGTTTAATCCTGTGGGGGTGCCCGGTATGCTTCCAAACCAAACCAAAGCATAAGAAGTAAAAGGTGGTTTAAACTAAGAAGGCAGGGGGCCTCCAGTTCTATACTTAGGCGGTTGGGTGGGTGAAACTCTATTCTAAGCCCATGACTCAAAGCAACCTTGACGAATATGCAATTGGGGGTTTATCCGGTCGATCCTAATAACGTCTCTAAATGGCGCATTTTGTAAAGATAAACCTTGTTTGTTGGGGGTCCAAGTCATATGGCCGGGTTTGAGAACTCTCATTTGGCTTTAGTAAATTGGCTATTTTAATAACTCCGTGTACCTCTGAAACTATATTAAACTACAGGTAAGGGGGTTATACTTATAGAAATAAGAAGTCTTCATAACTGCGTACCTCTCTCCGCATATGAAAAAGAACATTATGGCACGGAGTCAAAAAACTAAAGGGTGGGATCAATAAATAAAATATATAAAAGCAAGGCGCGGCGCGGTTTGGCTTCGTTTGAAGATCCCAGTATTAAAAGGCATTAGGCGTGGGGGTTGGCACCTAGGTTGGTTTATTCCGGTGGATCCGAAAAAGCTTCACCAAATGCGCGCTTTTGAAAAAGAAAAGTTTCGTTTCTACGATTTCCAACAGGTATGATCCATCTGGGGGTTAATAACTTCATTTTTAAAATAGTAAACTTTATTCATTAGTAAATGTTCCTCCGCCTTGGGCTTGGGACACCTGAATCTCCAAGTAAAGGGTCGAAGCGAAAACCTATTTTACTTATTGGGTGGGGGGGAGTATAAGGAATAGCCTTCAGACTCTCAAACACTAATATTTCATTAGGAAAATTCACATTTGGAAGCGTTTTTGGATCAACCCGACCAACGAAACAAGGCAAGCGCTCAATCTATCTATCTCGAAGCCTATCCAAATGCGGTATCTAGTAATCCAACCAGGTGCATTTCCTCTTAAGTGTCCTCCTGCGGTACGGCTCCTCGCTATTGGCCCTCCCGGTTTCCCTCCATGTAGTGCACGGTTCAAAGCGTATGTCCAGTTTCACGAGGGCTAATTGGATAGAGTCTCAAAGGAGCAAGGTTCGAAGCTTCTGTCCAGTTGATGCGGGGCTTTATGCGGGGTGCTTTATGCGGTGATGCATGGAGTAGGCTCTATAACTACCGTGGGAGTCAAAATGGGAGACCAGTCGTGTCTCTCTGAATTAGGGAGCTGGCGGTAGGTGCGGATTGAACTGGCGGATGGCAAACTGACTTACTATAGCGAACTTAAGCGGGAATGGGTTAACAGCAATAACACACATCAAGAACAGCATAGGTGAAAGGGGGCGGGTGTATTGGGGCAGCTAAACCGTCCAGCAACATAAGTAATATTCCTTCTGCCGGTCCACCTTTGCATACAGAACCTTTGGCGACATATAAGGCCAGCAGCTAAATAACCCAGCAAGCAGATACCTGTTCTCTATTGGTGCCCCTCACCCTGCTACATCATCCATCTGTTGGTCCGCCTCACCTCACGTGGGCTGTTGTTCATCCGCAAGAATGCCCACTTTGGGGGAAAAACAAGAACTAATCATCAACCAAAGACTCCTACCTAATTGGTGACCCACCTGACTCACACGACTGGGCTTATTCCACTCTGGTTCGCTCAGCAGCTTCCATATATCTTAAATTCGGACAACTCCATCGGTAACACTTAAAGCATTAATGTATCCTGTTAAGCATCCTGGAATTTCTCCAGGAAGGGGTTGGTGGGGCCCCCGTTAAGCAGGGTCTGTTGCGGATGGCTAACTGACTATGTCGAACTGAATGCGGATTGTAAAAGGAAGGCAAGGTGTCAGCGAAGGGTAGGTCAACAAGGTTAATTCATAGGGTAAGGATGACTAGATTTATAGGGGTAAGGTTCAAAGGAGATGCTATTCAGTATTGAGTTTGAGGAGAAACCACTCCATAAAGATACGACTCCATCCATAGGTGTCAGCCTAGATGAATGCTATCGAATTGGAACATCATAATAGCATTACTCAAGGTCTTATCCCAATGAAGCTCCCTATAAAAATGCTATTTAACTGTACCATCCACATTGCGTTAATCCGGGTCTTCCCAATCCACCGATCCACATTGTAGGAATCTGGTACACATTACAGAAAGGAAGCCATAGTGCGTGCGTATCTTCTCCATTAAGTAAAGGTCTCCCCTCCGTAACTGCTCTAACATCTCCCCAGCCACATAGCATCGGTGAGTGGGAGGTAAAAGGGCAATTAAAATTGATAAATGGGAAGGGCGGGAAATCTAAGAGCCTCTACTCTTTCAACAGCCAGAAAGCCCAAAAAATGAAAAAAGCTATAGTATATTTTGTTGAACCGTGCACACAGAGTTGGAGGAATCAGTTGGATCTTACTGAGAAGCCCACCATTGTAGGCTTTTGGCTACATATCTGGTACAGACCGAACGTCCCCTAAGGGAGGTATGGGCTCATCTCCCTAACTAACTACCTTTTTTCTGCCTACTGCACTTGACCCCGGGCAGGGATAAACACATCCTTCGTCACCGCGCTGAAACAACTTTGATCTTCCTACGTGGTCCTTAGAAAGCTAGCTCTGATAACTAGGTTTTTGCAGGCAGTTTATCAGGAATGGAGAATACTCTGACCCACCTTTCCTATCGTTAGTGGTGCTTCTGGACCACCTACCCATAGTTGCTACTAAATTAAGGAATCGATAAGACTAAATCGAGGGGCGAGGAACGGAGTGCTTTAAAATTCTGAGAGAGATGCTTTAATTCAGATGAAATCAAAATCTTTTTTCTATTCACATAGAAGAGTCGGCGAATACGTAAACGTTACATGGACGAAGCGTAGAAGAAATGCTCGGTCGTTATTAAAATAGCTGTTACGTGGTAGGGGCCAGCAGAATCGTGACCTAGCTCTTAGTAAGGCGTAGAAGTGGATAACTAAGTTAATAGTTTGACCTTTTAACGAGATCTCATATCCAACACTGCGTGAATCGGCCCGCTGCTCCTAACTCACATTGTATTCTATGCACTTGTCGGCTACCAGCACTAATACTTCAATGGTGAAAGCACTGAAACAAAGACAATCAGTATCATGCCACTTATAGTACATTACTTCCAATAATTTATGAAATATGTCAAAATATTCTTTCGTGTACTTGTCTTTCCAGGGCTATTGAAAATGAACATACATGTACCACCTCATTTTATATTTGAAACAGTTCTTTCAAAGGAGCGAAGTAGAGCTAGTGAATATAGAATCCATTAAATAGAACTCCATATGGAATCGAGGCATTTTTATCACTTGGTTTGGCCTTTTTAATCCTTTTAATAGTTTTATCTAGGCTACTCGATATCACTTCAACCTAATTAAAGACCATGCCATCGTTCAAACTACATGGATGATTGGAACTCAACTAAGCCAGTATATTATCTAAGTTAGCCTCTCCATATGATAAATTTACCAACACAACCATAACTTGCACCCCTATGTGCAAATCTGCAGTGGCATACCACAGGCTTCTTTGCCTCTTCAAAAAATTTGAAGAACTCCACGCGGGTGAGGTACGAAGTTCTTGAGCCATTGAGGCACGGAGTGAGGGGAGGTACTGCCTTACTTACTTGGTACTGCACTTAGACCTTTGCTTAGGTACTCTGCCTACTTGCTTTAATTTATGTTAGACAGCTACGTTGTGGGTGAGGAACGAACGAACTACCTTCTTGAATTGAGGAATCCCAGCGGAGCGGAGATTGGAACTGTTTGGATTTAGTAAATACTGCCCGACTTATTAGATCTTACGCACTTGGGTACGCACTTAGAACGCATTTTCTATTTAACAACCTGAAAATAGCCCCGGTTTCACTACCTCCCAAAGGCTCAAGCTATACTAAAAAGAAAAGTAAGGACCAAGTGACTCTCTCAGAGCTATCTCGCCTAGTATACCCGCCTTAAATCAGCCTTTTATGGAAGCGTTAGGACCAAGTGACTCTCTCAGAGCTATCTCGCATAATAAAACCTATCTATCAATTGCTCGACCTAAGCGAAGGGTTATGGGTTCGATCCTCCCACACCCGGCATAGAATAAGTGATACGATGGAGAAAGCTCCTCCAATTCGCTGCTCTTCAGACTGGCAATAATTAAGCTAATCTGGTAAGCTAAGCTGTTGGCAATGGAATGCACAATGATTTCTCCGGTCGCGTCTAGCTCCGATGATTTTTATTAATTGGGACTGCTCGATCTGAACTCACTTCTCATGGTCGCTCGACAGAAAGGAATATAGTTGTTGCCGTCATAGTAGTAAGCCCTACTGAATGGATAGAGCCTTTTCTATTTTGAAATGTCTTAATAAGTCGCAGGTTCACTCTACCTTTTGCTGTTGGACTTGCTATATAAGTTGGAGAGCGCAGCTTTAATTACCGCATAAAGATCGAGAAGAGCTCGCCCTGCACTTGATATAGTTGGAAATCTGTCTGCAATCATTTTCACTTTTGATATATCGCTGCGGAGTGCAGCTTTCGGAAGAATAGAGCTGGAAGGCAGCCCTGAGCGATATCTCAATATAATTTATGTACTCGCTTTGCCTCCCAATGATGGCTAAAGATCTTGAAAGTTTCCCGATCTCCAATAAAAACGCTATCACTTTGGGTGGGGATAACTGAATACCTTTGATGAACTGTCAAATGAAAATCTGAGTCTGTTAGACGATCTTTTGATGAGGAGTTTTCTCCCTTTAAAGGATTGATCTCGATCTGGGGTCTATACTAGTTGTCTAGCTGTAATCCAAAGTGGCCGGGGAATAAGTCTTAATGGTATTTGGCCCGCATTCAATCGAACGGGCAGTCGGCTTACTTTACTAATTCTTCGGGGGGAGATGCCCACCTTCCCTGGAGCGTTACCAACCAGAGCTCGGCCCATCCTATTTCATCGCGAGCTCCCCAAGTATAGAGGAACTCGGTCGACCGCGCAAATTGAAATCTTATTTGCCCTTCTTTGAAAAGTATTTACGAAGTTTATTCCGCAAAAGAACATACTCATGACTGTGGCCTATTCAAGATTTATTCATTGGAGAAGGACTTTTTTTAGGATTGAGAGTCACTCGCTGATATAGCTAGCTGCCGTTGAACTATCTGCAAATACTGGTTCTTCGTTGTCTGTTGCATTTGTTCGGAGAATAGGCGCTGTCTCCGTTCCTTTTCTCAGTAGACCTCGACTGTAATCAGTACTTTCCCTTTCTCAGTATACCTTTACTGTTACTTAGTTGGTTTCCCTGATCTGTTTATTGATCCGGTGACCATTGATCTAACCTTTATTGGTACCTTAAATAAGTTACTAGTGCTTGCCAATCAACCCGTACCTATAATTCGTTGGTTTATCGTTACCCTTGAACGTACTATGATGATTGGACCATTGACCCGCGCCTTTACCCTTAAACCAGTGACCATTGATTGCCTGCCCATCAACCAGTAACTTTTCCGCGCGTGACACCTTGCTGCCTCGAGAAGCTTTGTTAGGTGCCTGAGATGTTTAGTTGCTGCTAAACAACTGCATAAGCACGGCTACTGGCTTTACTGCTGGGTATACCTCTGAGTCCATTGGGTAAGCTACTTCCACTACTGGTGCACCTGTCCTTGCTACTGATGCTTACTTTGATGCTGGTGATAGATGCTTATGCACTTGGGATGGCTTGGCTTAGTACCTTATGGCTTAGTACCTTAGTACCTTATTACTTTGGTGGGCTAGCTCCGGTAGTTGCTGGTGCTTGCTGGGTATTTCTATTTCACATTATAATATAACTCTCGAAAATAAAGCTCCCTATCCCGAGCATCAGAATATCGCTTACTAATAAGTATGGATCTGGTACTGGATATGCTCGAACAGATGAAAACCACTTGATCTCGTGCTGCTAGTGCTGGTGTTGGATCTCGTGCAACTGGTGCTGGATTGACAGGATGAATAAATAAATAAATGATGTATGGGATACTATTGAAATGTGTTATGCCTTTCCATTACTGTTGTCCCAAGGGAATGAATATGCAAGCTGATGCAATGGCTGTGGCAGTAACAACTCTCTAACCTTTGTGACGAGATGTTGCAAGAAAAATGTCAAATGAAGTTGTCTTTAGACCTCAAATGCTTTCTAATTTGGATCATTGGTAGGTATTTAATGATGATGAGCAGATTTTTCTATTTTAGTGAAAATGCAGGAGTTCCGAACAATCCAATGACCCGGTCAATCCAACTGGAAAGAAACCAGAAACCGGATCTCGCTCTATAAAGGATTCATTACATGGCCCCGGGATAATTGAACGAACCCACTAAATGGTTAGATTGGAAATCTAGCTATCCATATAGAATATAATGGAAGCGGAGTAAGTAGGTTGAAATAAATGTGATGGGCGATTTCTTCTTTGCTTACTTTTCCATTATCCCATACTTTGTATGCCCCCTTTTCCGGGTTGCTAGCGCCTGTTCTCCAACTTGAATAAGCTTTCCTTTCCTACCCATGGAGAATAAGAGGTTCACCCCGCACCGCTACTCTTCTGCCTGTTTACAGTTATACTGTTCCGGCTATTTAGAGATAAAAGAGTGCCCCTGTCTATTGTGTTATGGTTAGAACCTCGCTGGGTTAAACGTCTTGCCTTTACTTCTAATAGGGGAAAATATAGGATAGCTGATAGAGCATATAACTTGAACTAGTATGTAACGAATGGGCGGCAAAACCTTCAATCCAGTAGGGGATGCCGGGCCTAGTGGAGAACAAATAAGGGGCGGACTAAGAAGTGCATGTAGGTAGTTCCCTGGTAAATACTGGAATGATAACAAGCTCACCCACTTTCGGCCATATCCTTAAATTCATAATATATGGGGTGGGCTTACTCATATATAAC
>BSBM01003754.1:0-53477 GCA_027924585.1 Larix kaempferi | reverse complement strand
GGAGTGAGGGATCCTCCTTTCAACAACTCTCCCATTCCAGTCGTTGCTTTTCTTTCGCTCCGAAAATAGCTGCTCCAGCCGCTTGAATCGAATCTTCGATGTTCGTTCCTATCTTCATCGAACGAACGCATGGCAATGGATATATATGCACATAGAGATCTATCTATTGAAATATGGATATCTGGCCGCTCCGTTCTATTCAGGAATAGATATAATAGGATCGAACCTGTTCTTTACATATTGTTATTTGGTACCATATTAAATTCTTTAGGCTTCTATTAAATCGAAAAAGAAAAGATGTTCAGTCATCTTCTTTATGTATATGAAATATCCTCCAAATAATGAAAGTAAAAAGAAAAAGAATTGGATTCTATATTATGAACCTATACGACCGATCGATATCAATACTCCAATACGCTATCTCTTACATATATTCTATATATATTGAACATATCGGGATATGTTCAATATATATATGAATCCTATTCATGGAATAGGATTCACTTTCGGGATGCCTTGATGGTGAAATGGTAGACACGCGAGACTCAAAATCTCGTGCTTAATAGCGTGGAGGTTCGAGTCCTCTTCAAGGCATAAAATTTATCATGCTTATTGAATGAGCAATCCAATGGCAAATCTCGTATGAGAATCTCTCAATAGACTGGGATAGATTTCCTTCGTATCTGTTGATACGAGGTATTCCGACAATTACCTACAAGTTCAAGCTGTTAGAATAGGACAGTGGATCACAGGCAGGATCTTGGCGATCTTCTCTATTTCATTTCCGAAATGGTCCACCCTCGTATTATGAAGTATATTTCATTAAGGACACAGATTGAGAAGAATCTGTTAAGGTCTTGCAAGATACATAGATTGACCATATACCCCTCTCAAGATCTTGCAAGATCCGGGGGTTGCAACCGAACCTAAACACTATATTTACGTTGGATCCTGTGACTCTAGTCCTTACCATGCTTACTCTTACATGGTCGAGATCTCGGAGTGAGAAACCTATCTTAAAATTAAAGATCTATCAAGTCTTTTTTTTTCCTCTAAATACTTACTATTCTTGGACAATACCAGGAAAGGATTTCTTATAGGATCTTAAATCGGAGCATATGTAGAACTTCTCATTGGTTTCCACGACCCTACTGCACTGCCCGGTTCATTTTGTTTTACTTAATTCCATATTCCATTGCTCTTTCATCGATGATTACAGATTCTCCCGGCTGATGTTAAATTTGAATCCTGTTGTATGAATTGAGTGTTCAATTTCATTTGGAAAAAGACATTTCTTATCCAACAATGTCTTTGTCAGTTGATCCAATAACATTCTGTTAGATAGGAACAGATTTGATAAATATTGATAACTCTCGGATAGAGTATTATAAAGAAAAGATTCATTAGATAATAAACTATTGGTTCCGAGCCATCTTTGGCGATGAATTAACGATTCGAAGCGGTCAACCTTTTCTCTCGGATTTTCGATCAACCAACGTTGATATGTAAATAGAGGAGAATATGGCTGCATACGTTCCAATTGGATACTAATTGCTTGAATGCGTTTGAAATCCTCGATATGTTCCTTTCCTATAGGTTTCCACTCATTCATTATAAAAACCGAATTGGTCATGGATTTTGAATTATATCTACGAAAAGCACCTTGGAGACTTTTTTTAGGGAAAAAACCATATTTTGATGCTCTTCTCATTGAACTATGAGTAATATAAAGCCTTTTTAGCAGTTCTTCATTTGCGAAAAATTCTCGGCGTGAAAACACAAGGTGCTGCTCTTGAAATAGGAAGGAATCCCAAAGAAATCGTCTTCCTAAAAAGAACAATGGTTTCTTGGAGGGTTTATATTGCATCGAATATTCTATAGAAATTTGAGATCTTCCTCTCTGCTTTTCTTTAACCGATCCGAACTTATACGAAGATCCCAACTCATTGGGTCTTATTGTACGATCGAATCGATTACTGCGAAAAAAACTAAGACGCCAGATCCTAGGAGCCCAAACTACTTTACTGATCAATTCTTCATCCGTATCCCTATCCATTTGTTTTGTGCCGAGAGTTTCTTGTATAAACTTCAATTCATATTCTTTCAGAAATCGTATAATATCTAGATTATTTCTCGTTTTGGGCTGAGGAACAAATGTAATTTGATCCTTATCGGACTTACCCCGACATATTCCTGACCATGGAAACTCCACCAGAAGACTTTCTAAAAGACTAGAAGCTAGATAAAAATCATGCTCAGCGAATCTATCTAGAGGAATCCAATTCTCTCTATTTCGTTCCGATATAGACCAAGAATCTCGAGCCGCTGATCCGGCCAAGCAACTCAAAATATGGGGGAGTATAGTTAATTCCTTCATAGTTGTTTCGGCAATCGAAGGTTCTAAATACCATTCGGACAAATAAGAAAACCTTTTCTTCCATACTTCCTTTTTGGTAGATAGAGAATTCATGGGAGAATTCCTTCGAAGTGTATTTTGTATAACAGCCTTTCCTACCTTGTAGATAAGTATTTTGTCATTTTGATCGGATCCATCCATAGATTGAAAATTCGAAATTTGCTTATGAAGAGCTAATCGAATTGTATTAGTGTCTATAACTGATTTCTTTCGGGTAATACTAATTAATAAGGCTTCATTGACCAGTGCTGTTAGATCTCGTGCATCACAACCTATGGTTCTAGATGCACATTCATTGGAAGAGGACCACTCTTTTTCCGAGTAGAACCCTTTCATACCTAAAAGAATAGGAAGTTCCATTCGTCGTTGTAGGTTAACAAGCATTCGAATATTGATCGATCTATCTAATCGATTTGGAGATATTAGAGCTGGATCCACTTTTTGGGGGATATGAGTCGAAGCAATAACAAGAATATTTCTAAGAGAATCTTTATCTCTAGAGATATGGTGCAGTAATAAACCAAGGAAAGACTCAGTTAAGTCTAAACCAAGAGTCAGGTCATTGACATTCAGTTCATGAATGTTTGGAATCCAAATTATGCAAGGAGACATTCTTTTCGCCAATTCAAAGGTAAGATGGAATTGTTGCATTTTTTCTGTCACCAAATTATCAAAATCAGGATCAATACTTTGAGTATCAGGGTAATTTAAATATTGACCATGCAAGAACTTGTCCAGAGATATTTTGATTAAAGGAACATAAGAGTCTGTTGCTATACTTTTGACCAAACAGGATTGACCAGTTTCTATAGGAGCTATCAGTAAAATCCCTTTGGAAAGTAATGATCCTGAGTGGAGTGAGAAAGGGGTTTTATTCAATGCGGGATTGGTTTGAATAAATATTTGTGAAGAGGTAATCTTCTGACAAAAAGCAAGGAATACCGATCTTTCTGTTAAACAAAATTGATCAAACTCGTAATTCATTAGATCTTTTTGATAAGTGTAGGCCACATATTGTAAGTAAATAATTCCCGGCTGTTCAGTGATTAGAGAACCCGGTTCCTTCTTGAAATTCTGACTGTAAGTAAAATTCAATCCATATTGAGAAATGTTTCTTCCTGTCATTAGAAACTGAACTAGTAATTCTATCTCTTTTTCGGATATATCCATGCTGGAACACCATCTGTTCAACTCTTTTATTCTAGTTATGGGCAAATTAAGCTTTCTATTCTTCATCTTCCTCTTGATAGAAGAAGAGCTGGATGTGTCCCCTATATCAGAGAACAAGAGAGTCATTTTTTGCAACTCTATCACGTACGACGGATCCTTTAAATACTTGATGAGTTCAAAGTCTATCTTTAATTTGATAAAGATTAAGGAAATCACTTGAAAATATTGAAGAACACAATACCCAAAAAAGACGACAAAAGGGATAAGAATCCAATATTCATACCCCCGAACATTTAATAATCTCAGATGTGCCCATATTAATGGAACTGATGAATTAGTTTCTTCTATTAAAAAATCCTCGCAGGAAGATAAAGCAGAATCCAAAGGATTATTTAGAAACAAAAAATTATTCAGAAGATTCGTTCTGAATCTAAAAATCAATTTGAAAAGATTCGTTCTCAATTTCCATTGTATAGGTTCCCACAATAAATTAAATTTATGCATAATATTATGCTGACTATCTCGCAAAATCGATACAAATGGATTACTGCCATGTAGTAATATCTCCGGAAGAGTATCTAAAAGAATATTTTCAATATATTTACACCATGCAGAAGTAAAAAACCATGGCATATATTTTTTGAACAAATCCCATTTTGAAAAAATACTATCTATTCGATAGAACCTATACATCTCCTGTTTCTTAACACATTCATTAAAACGCGGTGATGGTAGAATATCCCGTTCCTCTTGAGATGAATTGGAAACGGTACTCCTCCCATCTATGCCTTCGTTTCCAATTATGTTTTGAAAACTTTCGGTTACAAACCAATCTTGAATACGATGAAACATTTCCTGGTTCTTTTTGGGAAATATTTCGGATAGTAAATCATCTTTATAAGATTGAGTTTCAATAAGACCCGTGTTTGAACTGAAACTCTTTTTAAGGTACTGATCGAGGTTGTTTTCTTCTGAATCGGATCTATTGAAAAAAGACTGGCAAAAAGTTTTTTCCAAATTGACTATTTGTTCTTTTGTTAAAGGCGTTGTAGAAATATCTTCGATCGAGGAAAGATATCTCTTGTCACGAACGAATGGATTCAATCGAGTTAGTAAATTGAAGGATCTGTACAAGTCATAGATTAATACAAATGTTTGGTCACCACTTCGTTTTCGTTGTAAATATTTAGGTAATAATATGTTAGATACTTGTGACTTGATGAATGAAATAGTCTCTTTCTCCGAGTGAACGGTTCCTATTTCACCAATGGGCAAAGAAGAGAGATTGTTGTGGATGGGTAAAAGATTGAATAATTGTCCATATGTAAGATTCTTCCTTTTTATATGAATTCTTTCCATATAAGAAGGTAATCTCTTCCTATAATTTGACCGAGGATGATGCAAATAATCAAAAAATTGGAGCGTATTTGCTCCGTGAAAAGAAGCTCTCAATGAGCTCTGATCAGATAGTTTCACGGGATTCAACCAATTGTCTCGATCGTTGGATATCGTCGAAAAATCAGTGTTATCGAACGATTCCATGCGATTCTTTTCATTATCGAATAAGTCAATAATCCATGGATTAATCGGTATCTCATTCGGAACAAATGGTGCAATTGTTCCTTCATCGATCAATAATTTTGATCTTTGTGAAAGATTATGGTCATCCAAAAGAAAGGGTTTGAATGTTTTGAAATGAACGATTAGAGCACCAATTGGATCCAACAACTCATTTAATCGTTGATAATTAAGACTTTTTAGCTCATTAAAGCGAAAATCCAAAATCGAAATGAAAATATCGAACTTAGAATTGAACTTCGAAATGATATCGAACTTCGAATTTAAGATCTCCACAGTAATTTCAAAAAGGGAAGAAAACTTTGAATAATCTTTTTTGTTGGGATTTACAGACCAACCAATTGAATCTTGATTAGTATTAGTACATGATTCAATTGGATCGAACACTATTTGAAAATAGTTTTGTTTAGAAAAAACATGTTTCAAATATATTCATAAAGTATTCGGTCTGATTGGACCATTTGTACACATTCAAATTCCGATTGATATGTTTATCCGTTCGAATAATAGAATGGTTGAACCATTCTCTCTGACTTTTTCTCCAACTGGATGAATGCCGGTCAATTGTATTTTTCGTTACATTATTCAAACTTTCATTTGCTATCCAATTTGTTCGAATTTGATCCTTTAAATTGCGACTTAACCTGCTCATAAAATAGAATCTATTGAATGCATTTTCTGAATACCCGGCAATCTTATACCGAATTGATTCATACCAATTGAAAGCTTCAGTTCTATAATCGTTAAGAGGGGTTCCTATCTCCAAGCGATTTTTGGAATTGATTTGGCTTAATTCTTTGTCGATTATTTGATCTAAATATTCATCCTCTTTATCAGTAATATTAAGGAGGACCCATAAAGATTTATTATTCAATTTCTCTCTGTGGTTAAAGATCCGATTCGATCTCAACGATCCATTCTTGTTGAGTTCATATAATGGATTCATGTTATAATCAATATCAAAAGAAATTTGATAATGAACCTTACTAGGCTTAGTTATTGATAGAGTGAATTGATCTGTTATTTTCAGAACAATTTTTTTCGTTTTCAATCTCAAATTGTTGAGCCATATGTATTGTCCTTTGCTTTGATCACAGAATGTAGAAGATAGATTCCAAGGCAGAGTAAAATTCCATTTTATAGATTGAATACAGTCGGATCGGTTCATATAACTTGGCTTTCTAAGAATAGTACATCCGGGATCTGATGAAATAGCACAATTCGAGGAAGGATTTTCAATTTCAAAATATGTTTTTATCTTCCATAGATCAACTATCCTATTCATTAATGAATAGGATTTTGAATTCCTTAAATCTTGGAAAAAAACATCTTGTTGCCTTTTCAATAAGTTGAAATTTTTAATGGGCTTCTTAGTAGCACTAGGACCACCCATACACGGTTCATCTATTGGCAATATGTAAGAACAAAAATAACGAATTGATTTTGTAAAATTATCAATTAATCTTTTCCTTTCCTTCAGAAAGGAATTCTCGTCCATATATCTTGGATCTTTTGTAAATAATTCTTTCGCCCAAGAGATTGGAGAATATTCTGAGAAACACTTTGAGGACAAATCTGATTCTTTTTTTGTTTGTTCTCTTTCAATAGAAGAAAGATCCCAAAGAATTGATCTTTCTCTTTGTTGCTCAATCTCTGTTTTATTTCTTGTGAATGGATCTTCACAAAGATCTTTTTCAGGTTCCCAATACTCATTTTCGGTTGAACTGAGAGTCGAATCGATCTTCGAATTGATATCTTTTTCATCCTTCTTCGAATGAGTTTCACTCGGTCCTTGATTCTCCGCGATCATCTCATCCTTCTTGTTAATGTTCCTGTCATATCCTGAATTGAAACTAATGGGATTGGAATGCTCTATGGATCGATTGTAAGATCTTTTCAATTGGAAAGACAGGAAAAGATGCGGAAATATAAACCAATTTTTGTTTAAAGGTTTTAAATATTCTTCCGATGTTTCATTTCCGAGTTCCATAAAGTTTATATGTATAGGAAATAGTTTCATCAAACAGAAATTTTTTCTCTCGATCATACTACTTTTATGATTGACGTGATATATGAGGACCGAGAATGTAAGTACTACTACACCTTTTATCAAAAAATATGGATTTCTTTTACGTAGATCGCGTAAAAGCAACGTACTGAGAATTCTAAGGTCAAAGAGCTTTATAAGGCGATCCCGAAGCGAAAAGATTTTAATTAAAAATCTCACCAAATTGGATTCGGCCCATGGATTGCATAGAAATTTATAACTTTGTATCTCTTCCCATTTTATTAGCCAGGATCTCCTTTTTTTCATTTATTTTTTACCCTCCCTACCCCCCCTTTTTTTTATTCATCCCAATGAAATGAATAGAATATATAATACATATTGATTTAATAGAATTGGAAAGCTCGTGTCAACCAAACCAGACAATTATACTGCATGGATAGAAATTATACCACATTTATCAAATTTTTTTCACTGAAAAAAGGATCGAATCCAGTCCGTTTTTTTCTTATTTTATGGGCGAACGACGGGGATTGAACCCGCGCGTGGTGGATTCACAATCCACTGCCTTGGTCCACTTGGCTACGTCCGCCCCGGAAAAACAAACCAATTGTCTCTATCTACGGTCATTTCTTCCAATAAGAAAATTTCTAGGTCCGTCCCGACAACGAGCTAACGTTTGTATGTGGGTCGGCGACCTCTGACAGGGGATCAAAGCAAGATCGAAGACTAACTCCCAACCAACTCTCGAACAAGTTGTTCGGTCGTGGGCCTCTGTAAAATGTCTATTGATAATACTTTACATTAATAAAGTATGAGAGAAAGAATGTGATTGGGTCCCGAACTACCCAATTTAAGATCTGAGTCTATACTCATATTATAGAATGAATATGTTGATGATCTTTATCCAGCATCCATGGCTGAATGGTTAAAGCGCCCAACTCATAATTGGCGAACTCGCGGGTTCAATTCCTGCTGGATGCAGGGGAACTGCACATATTCATTCTTTATGGAATGGGAAAAAGTAGGAGGGATAACAACAAACATTTGAAGAATACCAAACCTTTCATTTTATTGAAAGGCTTGGTACTGTTCAGTTAAGCAATACACGATAACAATCCATCAGAGTATTATCCGCCTATTGAAATAGATTCAACAGCAGCTAGATCCAGAGGAAAGTTGTGAGCATTACGTTCGTGCATAACTTCCATACCTAGGTTAGCACGATTAATGATATCAGCCCAAGTGTTAATTACACGACCTTGACTGTCAACTACAGATTGGTTGAAATTGAATCCATTTAAGTTGAAAGCCATAGTGCTTATGCCTAGAGCGGTAAACCAGATACCTGCTACGGGCCAAGCAGCTAAGAAGAAATGTAAAGAACGGGAGTTGTTGAAACTAGCATATTGGAAGATCAATCGGCCAAAATAACCGTGAGCAGCCACAATATTGTAGGTTTCTTCCTCCTGACCAAATTTGTAACCTACATTTGCGGACTGATTCTCAGTAGTTTCCCTGATCAAACTGGAAGTTACCAAAGAACCATGCATAGCACTGAATAGAGAGCCGCCGAATACGCCAGCTACACCCAACATGTGGAATGGATGCATAAGGATATTGTGCTCAGCCTGGAATACAATCATGAAATTGAAAGTACCAGAGATTCCTAGAGGCATACCGTCAGAGAAGCTTCCTTGACCAATAGGGTAGATCAAGAAAACGGCAGTAGCAGCTGCAACAGGAGCTGAGTATGCAACAGCAATCCAAGGACGCATACCTAGACGGAAGCTAAGCTCCCACTCACGACCCATATAGCAAGCTACACCAAGTAGGAAGTGTAGAACGATTAGCTCGTAAGGACCCCCGTTGTATAGCCATTCATCGACGGAAGCTGCTTCCCAAATGGGATAGAAGTGCAAACCGATAGCTGCAGAGGTAGGAATAATGGCACCAGAGATAATATTGTTTCCATAAAGAAGAGAACCGGAGACAGGCTCACGAATACCATCAATATCTACCGGAGGAGCTGCGATGAAAGCAATAATGAATACAGAGGTTGCGGTCAATAGGGTAGGGATCATCAAGACACCGAACCATCCAATGTAAAGACGGTTTTCAGTGCTAGTAATCCAGTCGCAGAAGCGACCCCATAAATTTGCGCTTTCGCGTCTTTCTATAATTGCGGTCATGGTCAGAACTTCGTTTATAAAATCATCAGAGGCTCCCAAGCATAAGGCTTGTTATTTGACAGTATAATATGATCCATGTATCAATGTCAACCAATATCCGGGATGGAATTTCAATATCTATCCCAACGGGATAGATACTGATCTATACTATATTGATAGAATATAGATGTATTTTAGATAGACTCTATACTTTTTTTGCATATATTCCACACTCTATAGATCTATCTGTGGTTAGATACTCCATCAAATTCTTTATTTCTGGTTCCAGGAATGGGAGATCCGTTGTAATGAGAACGGATAGGATTGAATCAGTGAAGAGAAAATTTTTTTGTTCGCTACAACGAAGTGCAAAGCGATTCTGGAACCGAATTATGAATAAATTGATATGAGTGGGATATCAATTCTTCATCACCTTTCCGGAGAACCCATAGTGCAATAGTTCGTTCCCTGTGAATAGGAACGAATATGAAAAGGAACTTGATTGGATCCAGAACCAGAATAAGTGGACAGAGGTACCTATCGGAATTGGATCAATTTTATCCGGGTTGCCCGGGACTCGAACCCGGAGCTCGTCGGATGGAGTGGATGATCTGCTCCTTCAGTATCAGTAAGAGCGAGAAATCTCTCCCCAAACCGTGCTTGCAATTCTCATCGCACACGGCTTTCCCCATGTAATGTATCTATTTCCTAATCATTTTAGTTCTCGGATGGAAAAATAAAAATGATTCTGAATCGAGGCAATGACTCAAAGAGCATTTCATTGGTCAAATAAGTTTTCTATTTTCAGATCCTGTATCTTTTGCCAGGAATTGGCTAGGGGATTTATCTGGGGAATATCTGAATGCCAAATTCGTTCTCTCTGTGAGCGGGCCGCCGCCTTTGATGAAAAGGGCGGAGAATCGAATTCTCGTTCTTTTGAAAACGATTTTTTAAAGAGTTCTGGACCTAATTCCTTCCGACTACACGTATCGTACTTTTATGTTTACAGGCTAAGTTTTAGCACATGATAATGAAAGTATATACTTAATACGATATAAACCATCTCGACAAAGGATCCACTGTAATAATGAAAAAGATTTCTCCAAATTCGATCGAATCGATCGAGGATATCATCATCTGTTAGACTGGTCCAAGACAATTTACTAATTGGCCCGCCCTGATATGTCACAGAATTTTTTCTCTAGCCAATAATCCAATTATTGGTACAATCGGAACTATTGGATCAAATTCACCGGTAATAAGATCGGCAATAAATAACTCATCTAGCATTTTGGTCCTGACCAAAAGAGGTTCATCCGAATCCTCAGAAAATAGCCTAGAGAAGAAGAACAATTCTTGGATAATTGATGAGAACATACCCTATATGGTTCGGACCAAAGATGGAAATAACATTGCCGAAAAATTTGGAAGATGATATCTACATTTTTTTCACTAGGAGATGAGTACCCTTTATAGCTATAATAGATCTTTCTCCATATCTAAAATAGTGAATGTTAGGATCCTTCAACGACCAGATCCTTTTCAGTGAATTTCGACGAGAAAATATGATAATATGTTTGATCTTTCGATCAAATGAGTTCGCTCAGGGAAAGATCCATGAGACAACGATCGTAAATGAGAGGATCGTTTAAGAAGGGGAACTAAAATGGATTCGCATTCATAGACATAATGATTCCACAGGAATAGGAAAAATCTCGTATTCACTCTTGGGGCGACAATAATCGATCTTTGTAAATTCTCTGGACTATTTCGATATTCATAGAGAACAGATCGTAATGGGTGCAAGGAGGGAGCATCTCGGATCCAGCGACGAAAGGTTCGAACCAAAATTTCTGGATGAATAGAATAGGGTATTCGTGTATCTGATATATAATTTGAATGCGGGAATTTATCTTCCAAGAAGGGAAATATTGAATGGATCGACCGGAAACTCTTCCATTCATTTATCCCTTCCACAGAATATTTTGACCGTATAGAGAACGGAACTATCCAGGACCAATGTAAGTCCTTCTAGTACCGATTCATAATAGGAACTCTTGTTGCGTTCAACTAATGGATTTGGATCACAATTCACGAATAAAACAATTGAATGATTCTGTTGACGTATTTGACCAATCAAACGTTTTACAGTTAGGAAACTGAATTGATCATTGGAACTTACATGTTCCATCGGTTCGGAGGAACTCGATCCATCCAAATAATGATCATGATAAATTGCGTAAAGATCTTCCTGAAAAAAGAGTGGATATAAAAAGCATTGTTGCCAAGAGCTATCTTCCTTTCCGTTTCTATGGAACTCATCCATTTTCAAACCTCAGCTATGGCTCTCGTTCATGAGAATAACCTCTTAATTTCTGAGATAATACATGGTGCGATCTAGTCGGGACAAGATAGGAAAAAAGAGATATATCCGTATATCCAGATTCTATCTTCTATTCAGCAGATTTACTACCCAAGGATCTCATTCGTCAGGAGGAAGAATGAAAATCTTTTATTCTGGCAACCGATCGCTCTCCTGACTCATGGAATAAATCAACCTGGTCAGTACACTATTTATCTTACACATCTGTACTCGAGTACTTAGGACTCATTGTGAGTGTATAAATCCCTGATCTACTCAGGAAAAACCTCCCGATATCGGGTACTAAAATGCTCTTAACTTCTGATCAGTAAAGGGAATTCCTCGCTCGTTAAATTGGAACGAGGAACAGAAGCTCGTTCCTCTGGGTCTACTTATGATTCAAGTCATATAGCTTTCTCCATTTACTCATTTGACTTAACCGCGAATTGATTCGATCCTATTCACAATTATCACATTTGATCCGAAAGGATGAGCATATTATACATCCATCTAGGTATATAATAGACATTTCCCACCCATTTGATTCCTTAAATCAGATCCGGTCCTGATCGAATACAATCAGGTATCCTAAAAATAATATCAGGTATCATAAAGATCATATGTTGGAACGACATGCTGTTTTTTCCATTCATTATACTTCGAGGATCAGTCGTAGTCTTCCGAACTTTACCGATGGTATCGACGAGTTTTCTACTTCATTCAAATGTGTAAAAGACCTTAGTCGCACTTAAAAGCCGAGTACTCTACCATTGAAGTTAGCAACCCATATTGCAAATAGATATTGAGGATATATACGATCGAAGTGGAATGCGAGGTTACTCAATATGAACCGGTAAATTGAATCTTACCGATCGTTGTTGTTAAATGACGAACGGGAGGGATCAAAAACCTATGTGAATGACCAAATAATTAACTTGTCAGTTCATATATGGACATGTAGAATTTCGATCCACCATTCCAGAATAAAGTATTCTAGGTTATGAATAAATGATCCGTCGACAGAATTATCATGATTGGATAGAATCACTGATAAATGATGAACCTAAGATATCTATTTCTATTGTGAATGGACGAATTATATCGACACAATACACTATTGTCAATCCAGAATAAGAGATAAATTAATTGTTGGATTGGCACTGTATTGGGACGATATGTTAGACGCATCGAGAGAAAATACTAGGCTTATTTGTAACAGCCTCGGTAGAACGATTCAAATATTCGTCATCTTTGTATGGAATCACGTGGAAACGAGAGTGACTTGGAGAGTATATAATAAAATAAGAATAATGTTGAGCCAAGGGAAGGGCATTTGATCCAAATATGAAATGTTGGATGTCATAATTCACATCCACGAAACCGATTAAGACGATGTTTTTAAGATCCCTCCCTGATCTCGAATCATGATCGAGACGTGATTATGAATAAGTCATTAACTCAATTGATATGATAGGAATAGGTATCGAATTGGATCCACTTTTTTTGTATAGAATACACTCAATGTAATCAATTAATTTATATTTATTAGGTACTTAACTTAATGCTTCTTTAGCTGCGTGCATTACCTCAACAGTAATGTTCAAGATGCCCTTTCGTCGTGCAAATTTTTCTGTATTTCTCTCTACTTCGTCCCCTGACAAAACGGGGGATTTTATTCAATTCTAGTCGACTTTCAGGATTCCAAATTAGACTCATATCCGTGGATAATGATTTAGTCATTATTTCCTTCGTATCATGACCACAAAAAATCTCTAGAAGATGATCCTCCATACCCAGAGCGAATGAGTTATAAACTGGATCAGCTATTTGATAGTACCTTCGTAACCCAGGAAGGGTCGATATCCCAAGGAAAAATTTTGGATATGAGCTGGTGCGGAAATAACTCCACAGGGAATCTCAAGACGTTTACCGATATGACGTTCCATTTTGAGTACCAAATATTGCAGAGGGTTCCACGCGAGCGATAATATCTCCTACTTCAGCATGATCATCTGTGATGATTATCTCATCACAAAAATCTTTAATTTGCTCTTTGAACCATTCTGCATCATGTTTACAATAAGTACCTGTACAACTCACACGAATTCCCATCTCTCTAGCAAGTATCTTAGTGATTGAAGCAGCATGAGTTGCATCACCAAAAACGACTGTTTCTTTCCCCGTAAAATTCTGACAATCGATAGATCTTGAGAACCAAGCAGCTTGGGAAACGAATCGAGTTTGTCCATCTATATAGGATTCGTAATCAACCCTTTTGCTTGATAAAATAGGAGCCGCCAAGGTATCAAGATATTTCTTTATCTGTCGGATGCACGCAGCCATATCTACAGCTCCCATAGGAGTTGTAGATACATAAGGCATTCCAAATTCTTTATTCAAATACATCGCTGTCATTAAGCCCACTTCACGATAAGGAATTAAATTGAACCGAGCTTTTGGTAAATTTTTTGGATCCTCTACAGATCCTCCTTCAGGAATTATTTGATTAATTCTGATGTCCAGATCTTTTAATAAACGTCTCAACTCACGACAATCGTGTCGATTATGAAAGCCCAGAGTAAGAATCCCAATTATATTTACAGAAGGTGCATCTGTTACAAATTGATCCAATGTTTCTTGTCTATGGGATTTCTCCAAATAATATCGAACCACCTGTTTCCAAAGTTCTATCCGCTGCCTGAATTTCATTCACTTGATAATGATCCACATCCGCAAAAATGACGTTGCAATCGGAGATTATGGATGCTCTATCCACAAAGTTTTTTAAATCCTCTTGCAAGATACTAGAGGTACATGTAGGTGTCAATATGATCAGATTGGGACCTTCCTCCTTATCTTTTCGAAGAATATTATCCACAACTCTTTTTTTAGATCCACGTGCTAGTACGTGACGATCTACTATACTAGCAGTTGCAGGAGTAAAATTTCTTTCCCGTTCTAACATAGAGCGCATTACATTAAAATAATCATCTCCTAGAGGAGCATGCATAATGGCATGGACATTTTTGAATGAACTAGCTACTCGTAGAGTTCCAATATGAGCAGGACCAGCATACATCCAATGGGCTAATTTCATAAATTGAACCTTATCTCAAATTGATCTGTATTCCCATCTTGCACCACAGAGATATCCCTTTATCCCTTCCCCATTGTAATCACATTCCCTTCTGATAAGTATGGTGAAATGATGATAAAAAGTAGAACGAAATTCCATTGGATTTACCCTTTACGAAAGAAGAAAGGGAAGAGGGAGGGAAGGGAAAACAGGAACCAATGAAATAAGTCTGGGACGGAAGGATTCGAACCTCCGAATAACAGGATCAAAACCTGCTGCCTTACCGCTTGGCCACGCCCCATTCCCATCCTATTTTTCTATTCATATGCTAATGAATACTTATATCAAATTTTTTGTCAACTCATTAGGATCCAAGATTCATTAGATCAGATCCCAATTGGCCAGATAATTTTGTGGATTTTGAAACAAAATAGGTTATTAATGGAATTGGACATAATAGGAGAAACATAAAAAGGGATAAGAATATCCATTCATTGATCAATCTCTATTAGATTGGGTAAAATATTGTATGTATGAAAGAATCATCCCTTCCAACCCCAAGTCCGGTCTAACTTGCCGAAGAGCTTCGATCAATTCCATTAATCAAAGACTTTTCTGGCTTTACCCCCCCCCTAATTTTTATTGGAGAAGAAAAATGCCAGTTATGCTCAATATTTGTCTAGATGATGCCTTTATTCATTCAAATAATCCCTTTTTTGGAAAATTACCTGAGGCTTATGCGATTTCCGATCCAATTGTCGATGTAATGCCAATTATTCCCGTTCTTTCTTTTCTCTTAGCCTTTGTTTGGCAAGCTGCTGTAAGTTTTCGATAAAAAGTATCCTCTTTTTTCCTTTTTCAAGTTTTTGGATCGCTGTCATTGATCCAATTTTTGTATCACTCTTTATATTTTTTGTGGCAGAAGTTCTATCCTTGCTCCGCCCGACGATACCAGATCCAGATACCTTATCTGCTCCCGGCTAAAAACTTTTTAACTCACCTTCGTCAATTCCTTCCGATCTCATCGCTCACTTTGGATTGGGCTATTTGGTCACGTATTGATACGAATTACATATTTTCATAAAGATTCGATAAATATCTGGTTGATTCAAACAAATAAGAAGGGAAGAAAGACCATTTGGAAAACAAAGGGATAAATTATCTCCTTCTTTCAAATTTATTTTCACACGTGATCCGGAAAAATAATTTCGTGATTTGTATGAATCATACTATTGCTTGGTATTCAAGTATCCATATATGGTACAAAGATTGATGATCTATTCTGTTGTACTTATAATCAGGATCCTGGAGATTACGTAATGCTTACTCTTAAGCTGTTCGTTTACGCAGTAGTGGTATTTTTCATTTCTCTTTTTATCTTTGGATTTCTATCGAACGATCCAGGACGTAATCCCGGACGTAAAGAATAGTGAAAAAAGTCTCTAGGTTAATTGGTCTTTTCCGTAGAAAGATTCGGAGTTTTCGTTTTCAGGATCAATAGTGACCGAACGGAGAGAGAGGGATTCGAACCCTCGGTACGGATTATCCGTACTACGGATTAGCAATCCGCCGCTTTAGTCCGCTCAGCCATCTCTCCAAGATGGAAGAGTTCATGTGTAACAAAATGAATGGTGGAGTGAAGGTGTATACCATAACATGTATGGATTGTATCGATAATGTAATGAATAGAGCAATTATTTAGAGAAAAAGAAATCTAGCGAATCATATTGTTCATTCCGTTCAAAATAATTTTTTCCCCCTTTTTTCTGACCTGGCTGGCCTGGCCACCGGCCAGGCCAAGAAAAGCAAAGAATCATTCATGCATCATATAGTGATTCAGCTAATTTGAAAGCCAAAAGAGTTATTGAAATAGAAGCAAAAAATAGCTAGAACAAATGCAATAGCTTCATAATTAACAAAATTAACAAATTCCAAATTTGACGTCATTTCTTTCCTCCTTAATTTTTTTTTTAATAAATTAGTTACATTGAATGCATCCATTTTTTTCTCTCCAGTATAAAATGAAAATACCTAGATATTTCAATATCTGAATGGGCTCTCTATTTATTTCTTTATGTATTATTATAAAAGATATCAGTTACTCAAGGCTATGTTCCTGATCGAAATTACACAGATGGGGAAGAAGAGAAAATGGAAGAAGGATTATATTTATCTTGGATTAAGAAAGAAAAGAATTGGTTTAATATCATCGCCATCTTTCAAAATAGAAGGGGTTTCCTTACAACCATTGATCTTCTTAGGTTTGCGATAGATTATATCCGGGAACATCTTCCTATTTGTTCAAATTTTCTACAGTTTGTAATGATATTTGAAGAATTCTGTTAAAAAGAATTGAATTATTTAGAATTCATTTTCGAAATATCTACCATATGGTCATTGACCGAGGTATGTCTATGATTAACTAATTGTTTAGCTCCGGGAATGGTGGGAGCCATACCCGATCGAGAAATAATATTATGCAAACGCATTTCAGGTAATTGCAATAGGACCTGACCCGTTGATCCCGCGGCTCTTCTAGCAATACATTCAGAATTGTTTTTAGGCATAACATAACTTGTCTCCATTCGCTTCGTATCAGCTCAGCCCGGAGTTTCCAGTATAGCTATCCCTACCCTCCTCTCATGTAAACCTACGAGCTACTAATATATGTTCTCAACTTGATATCTATAAATATAGATGGATCATGTGCATCCAATTTTTTGTTCATATACCGTAGTAGACTTACTCATTAATATATGATGGGGGGGCCCTTTTAACTCAGTGGTAGAGTAACGCCATGGTAAGGCGTAAGTCATCGGTTCAAGTCCGATAAAGGGCTCATGTTTCCTACGAAGAAAAAAAAAAGGTCTGGATGTCCGTCTTACACGCACGGTTAAGAGACAATCAAGTTATTTATTATATTATAATGCAGGTGATGGGACAAATATACAAATTTCGAGGCTCATCTATCAACGGAGATAGTGAACATTTTACAGTATTGAAAGAAGACGAATGAAACGTCTTGGTAGGCGTCAATCGATCCGTGGAACGTATCAAATCCTTCACGTATAAGTTCGTGATGAGTCCGGGCTCATTCCGATATAACATGATTTCGGACAGATCTATTGTCTAACCGAGTAAATATCTATTTGTAACGGGGCAGAAGGCAACTTCTTTTGGGTCGCAGTCCACATTATTTTTGAGCAAGGGATTCTAGTTTTGTCCCAACAGAGTTATGATCTTAGGTGGAGAAAGAGAACGAACCAAAGGTTCGCCTTTAGCTAGAATGGATCAACTCCAGAGAATTTTCCTTTCCAGGTATTTGGAATATCCGTAGTACTTCCCACTTCTATGGTTCAAGAATAGGTTTGATTTACCATAAATAACATATTGTAGAGAATCCTAGTTGATCAAGATCTTCGCCCCGATCTTTAGCAAAGGGATAGATACAGCCGGGATTTTCGATTGAACGGAAAAGGACTTCGTTCAACCCCAACGGAATGCGTTGCGTTTGGATGGAGCTAAAAGCCACATGTCCAATCGATACTTTGACTGGACTAGAAACTGCTTCAAACATATGATATTTTAGAGAACTCTCGAGTTTTTCGAAGAGCTAGCGATAAAAATGAACAAAAAAAGAAATGTGATACAATATAGAAAATATCGTGACAAATTACCCGCTTTTCCCTCGGTTCCGAACTAGATTATCTTACAATGGGAATTCTAACATTGTGCAAATCCAAGCAATATAGTATGGAATACCTTATAAATCCTCTATCTATATTTGTATGTAGAATCTAGAAGTGCCTAGAAAAAAAGAAAAGAAAAAACGCCTTGTTTCTTGTATGTTACAATTAGTTCCAGTTCTACGATCCGAACTCTTTGGATTGGACAGATTAGACAGATTGGATCGGACAGATACTTCCATAGATCCCCTTCTTATGGATTCCCTTGAGAATAAAAGGAAAGGAGGAAGTCATTCATCATACTAGCTAGGAATTCCCTACACCTGATTCATCAAATTACAATGATCGATCCTAATTACTTACTATTCGAACGAAGGCCAAGATCCAATAGGCTGGGATCAATCATTAGAACCTTGGATCTATCAGAAGTAGATTAGTAACCTCCAATAATGTAATGGATTATTATTGCATATCATCATGTCAGTCGTTACTTAACTTATTTTCTTTCCCCTCTTTTTTTATTAATGAAAAAAAGGGTTTATAGGTGCGATCATCTGGTATCGGATCAATCTCGATCGATGAGAAATAATTATCTGCCTGTCCTGTTCCAACGTTCCCATCCATCGATCTCGATAAGGACATGAGAATAGTTTATATGATCCGAAAGACTCTTCAAGGCCAAGTCATAGGGACTATGAGGGGATATATATATATATATAAATAAAGTAGTGTAACTTAGTGGAATGTATAGGGCTATACGGGCTCGAACCGTAGACCTTCTCGGTAGAACAGATCAAAGTTCTTATTATCAAAATGATTTGAACTGTTCCAAGAACCCAACATGCATTTTCTCGCATTGGGCTCTTTCATTAACTGATGGAAAGATCGGTTAGTCTGCCATTCTCCTCTTTCCAGGAAGATACTAATATGGCTCCGTGTGCTCCAAATTATTACCCTTCGGAAGCAATCCCAAAGTTATTCAAAAGGTTTCCTTGACGTAGGTCTGCCTTGCTCGGGCATAGATTGACTCAAATAGAGTCTCCTCTATCGCTCAAAAAGTGAAATATGACACTTCATACACCTAAAAGTTCATAGAGCGAAAAGAATCTATTTTGAGGTCCCCGTATTATACTCATTATGCCTGGCATTGAACGGAGCTGGGATTGACCATATCAATTAGATTCGTAATTCGAATCGGATCGAACTTCATCTTTGTCATGCTATTGTTCCCCAGAGAAACAAATTGATAGAGTAAGACTATTTCACATAGAATCTATTTCGTGGATCGGACGAATCGATAAACTCTCCCGAAAACCATTGGCGCACGTGTAAACGAGGTGCTCTACCATGCTGAGCTATAGCCCTTCCTTGCCAGTCTTGGTGATACACTACTATACTAACCAGATGGATCACTTTCTGTCAAGGTAGATATTTCATGATCCGATACTATGATCTAATACGTCCCAATAAGTTCGATCTGCGCCAGAGAAACATTGTCTATACGTTTAATTCCATTTAGAATTGTTTATAGAGTCCAACTCTACCTATGAGAATAAATGACCCACTTAACTCAGTGGTTAGAGTATCGCTTTCATACGGCGAGAGTCATTGGTTCAAATCCAATAGTAGGTAAACTTATTAGATACCATTGAAGAGTCGATGGCATCTAATAAGCTTTACTCCACTTTTTTGGATCGAGACAGAACATTGAATCAATCCATTTTCAGATCATTCTCCAAAATTTTCATTAGAGACGGGGGGGCTAGCATTGATAGCCTCTAATCGTGTTCTAGCTCTTTTCAGAGCTACATCAGCCTCAATTGCTTGTCTTTTGCCTTCGGCTCGAGCTAAGTCAGCTTTAGCTATTCGAAAAGTTTCCTGGGCTTCTTTTAGATTGATGTCAACATCTCTCTCTGCATTATTGACCAATACGGTTATTTTATCATTGTCTATCTTGGCGAAACCGCCCATCAAAGCCATAGTGGACCACCGTCCATTGAGACGTATTTTCATAACTCCTATATCTACAGCTGCCACAAGTGAAGCATGATTGGGTAATACGCCAATTTGACCACTATTAGTAGATAGGATTATTTCTTTAACTTCTGAATCCCAAACGACTCGATTAGGAGACAGTACACGAAGATTTAGGGTCATTTTCAAAATTCACTTTAGTTAATAGCCTTCGCGGTAGCTTCATCAATGTTACCCACCAAATAAAAAGACTGTTCGGTAAGACCATCTAATTCTCCGGAAAGGATCATTTGAAACCCTCTAATTGTTTCCATTAGACCAACATATTTGCCCGGGAAACCTGTGAATACCTCTGCTACGAAAAAGGGTTGTGATAGGAAACGTTCAATTTTTCTTGCTCTTGCTACGATTAAACGATCTTCCTCCGATAATTCATCCAGTCCAGGAATAGCTATAATGTCTTGAAGTTCCTTATAACGTTGTAAAGTTTGCTTAACCCCTTGTGCAATTTCGTAATGTTCTTCACCTACGATCCAAGGTTGGAGCATAGTCGATGTTGAATCTAAAGGATCCACTGCTGGATAGATACCCTTGGCAGCTAATCCTCTCGATGGTACGGTAGTAGCATCTGAATGTGCAAATGTCGTAGCAGGAGCAGGGTCGGTCAAGTCGTCAGCAGGTACATAAACTGCTTGAATCGAGGTTATGGATCCCCTTTTTGTGGAAGTAATTCTCTCTTGCAAAGAACCCATTTCCGTGGCAAGAGTTGGCTGATAACCCACGGCGGAAGGCATTCTGCCTAATAGGGCGGATACCTCTGATCCCGCTTGGACAAAGCGGAAGATGTTATCAATAAATAATAATACGTCTTGCTCATTGACATCTCGGAAATATTCGGCCATGGTTAGAGCAGTTAAACCGACTCTCATACGAGCTCCTGGTGGTTCATTCATCTGACCATAGACCAGAGCCACTTTTGATTCTGAGATGCTTTGTTCATTAATTACTCCCGATTCTTTCATTTCCATGTAAAGATCATTCCCTTCACGGGTACGTTCTCCTACTCCTCCAAATACAGATACCCCTCCATGAGCCTTAGCAATGTTGTTGATCAACTCCATAATGAGTACTGTTTTACCCACTCCAGCTCCTCCAAATAAACCGATTTTTCCCCCACGGCGGTAAGGAGCCAAAAGATCTACTACTTTAATGCCTGTTTCGAAGATGGATAATTTTGTATCCAACTCTATAAAGGCGGGAGCAGATCTATGAATAGGAGATGTTATGCGAGCATCTACAGGACCCAAATTATCAACAGGTTCTCCAAGAACATTGAAAATTCGTCCGAGAGTAGCTCCACCAACTGGAACACTCAGAGGAGCTCCCGTGTCAATCACTCTCATTCCTCTCGTCAAACCATCTGTAGCACTCATAGCTACAGCTCTAACCTTATGATTTCCTAATAATTGTTGTACTTCACAAGTAACCTGAATTTCCTTACCGGTTGTACCTTGACCCTTAACTGTCAATGAATTGTAAATATTAGGCATATTACCTGGAGGAAAAGATACATCCAGTACTGGGCCAATGATTTGAGCGATACGTCCCACACTTTTTTCCACAAGTGCGGAAACCCCAAGAACAAGAGGATTGGTTCTCATACAAAAAAGGAAAAAATTTCCTTGAATCTTGAATTTGATATATATCAATATTATTTTTCCAATATTATCAATAACAAAAAGGTTCCTTCCGTATCGGGTCGATCAGATCAGTCAATAATGAATGGGAGTTACCACCTGGGTAATACCCTACTTTATTGAAAAGTTCAAATTAATATTTGGAATATTAAGTAGGTAGATAGATATGGATAAGGATCATGAGGAAGTCTTCGATTTCTCTATAACTAGAACCCATTTATCCATAACTAAAATTGAAAATACTTCAACATTATGTCCATATCATCTGTGAAATTTGAAACTTTAACCTTACGAATGACCTTTATCTCATTGGTCGTTATCTCTTCGTACGCACATTTGTTCCATATTCTATATGTATTGTCATATGGACAATTCGCACCATTATGGTTAAAGGTCAATTCGGTTCCTTAAATTCATTAATTAACTAGTTTAACAGCTGAAAGGTGCTTGGGTCAATGAAGAACTTCAAGAGCAAAAATTGGGTTGCGTCATACATAAAGAACATTATACAATGAGAGTGTATCTAGTAGATCTTATTGTCCAATAACGGACGACTGTTTTGTAGGATATTTCTGTCAAAATCAATTAGATCTTATTGTCCAATAACGGACGACTGTTTTGTAGGATATTTCTGTCAAACAAAATCGATTGTTTACGTTCGATCCATGTCGAGCAGACCTCGTCCTTGCGAGAAATAATTATTAATAAAGGAGGGACTTATGTCACCAAAAACAGAGACTAAAGCTAGTGTCGGATTCAAAGCTGGTGTTAAAGATTACAGATTAACTTATTATACTCCTGAATATCAGACCAAAGATACGGATATCTTGGCAGCATTCCGAGTAACTCCTCAACCTGGGGTGCCGCCCGAGGAAGCGGGAGCAGCAGTAGCTGCTGAATCTTCCACCGGTACATGGACCACTGTTTGGACCGATGGACTTACTAGTCTTGATCGTTACAAGGGACGATGCTATGACATCGAGGCCGTTCCTGGAGAGGAGAGTCAATTTATTGCCTATGTAGCTTACCCCTTAGACCTTTTCGAAGAAGGTTCTGTTACTAACTTGTTCACTTCCATTGTAGGTAATGTATTTGGATTCAAGGCCCTACGGGCTCTACGTTTGGAAGATTTGCGGATCCCCCCTGCTTATTCCAAAACTTTTCAAGGTCCACCTCATGGTATCCAAGTCGAAAGGGATAAATTGAACAAATATGGCCGTCCTTTATTGGGATGTACTATCAAACCAAAATTGGGTCTATCGGCTAAGAACTATGGTAGAGCAGTTTACGAATGTCTCCGTGGTGGACTTGATTTTACCAAGGATGATGAGAACGTAAATTCCCAACCATTCATGCGCTGGAGAGATCGTTTTGTCTTTTGTGCGGAAGCACTTTATAAGGCTCAGGCTGAGACGGGTGAAATTAAGGGACATTACTTGAATGCTACTGCAGGTACATGTGAAGAAATGATGAAAAGGGCAATATTTGCAAGAGAATTGGGAGTTCCTATCGTTATGCATGACTATCTGACGGGAGGTTTTACTGCAAATACTTCTTTGGCTCATTATTGCCGAGACAACGGCCTACTTCTTCACATTCACCGCGCGATGCATGCAGTTATTGACAGACAAAGAAATCATGGCATGCATTTCCGTGTACTGGCTAAAGCATTGCGTATGTCCGGTGGAGATCATATTCACGCCGGTACTGTAGTAGGTAAACTTGAAGGGGAACGAGACGTCACTTTAGGGTTTGTTGATCTACTGCGTGATGATTTTATTGAAAAAGATCGAAGTCGTGGTATTTACTTCACTCAAGACTGGGTATCTATGCCAGGTGTTCTGCCCGTAGCTTCAGGAGGTATTCACGTTTGGCATATGCCTGCTCTGACCGAGATCTTTGGGGATGATTCCGTACTACAGTTTGGTGGGGGAACTTTGGGGCACCCTTGGGGAAATGCGCCTGGTGCAGTAGCTAATCGGGTTGCTCTAGAAGCTTGTGTACAAGCTCGTAATGAAGGACGTGATCTTGCTCGTGAAGGTAATGAAGTGATCCGTGAAGCTACTAAATGGAGTCCTGAACTAGCTGCTGCTTGTGAAGTATGGAAGGAGATCAAATTTGAATTTGATACGATTGATTACTTGTAATCCAGTGACTTTCGTTCTACCAATCGGACTCGGCCCAATCTTTTACCACTACCACAAAGATTAGGCCAAATCGTGAACGGAGATCTGCGATTTCAGATATTAATATCTGGGATTTCTATATATCAATATCTATAATAGATATTGATATATAGAAATTTCCGAGGTCAAATATCTCAAACAGAGTGAGTCAATTCAAATTTTTTGGGGTAAAGCATTCGATAACGAATCCTATTCATCCTTTCCATTGATCTTATGGATCATTCGATAGGGTTGGTAGCTCAGTGGATCAGAGCTCATGGTTCCGGACCATGAAGTCAAGGGTTCAAATCCCTTCTAGCCCAAAAGATTTTATATTTAGGATGAAAATTCCTTTTCATCGCGGTATAGGAGAGAATCTTTCTTTATAACAGAATAAAGGGTTCTATCATAATCCCGGATCGATATTTCGGATTCCTAATCAATAATGAATGGAGATGATTTATCAATGATTCATTCCACTATTCATTAATTATTTTAATCATTTTATTTATACGACTTCTCCTCATACAAAATAAGATAGGAAAAGTAACAATCTTTACCTTTATATGGAAAACTCTATGTCTATAAGGGAGTGGTTCGAAGACAGGCGTAAAATAACTGGATTACTAAAAGATTCGGTCGAAGGGGATAGTAAGGACGTCAATGAGATGGATAAGAACAAGAATCTAAGTATTGATTACGTTAAAATTAATAGATTATGGGTTCAATGCGATAATTGCGAGAGCTTGCTCTATATCAGATTCTTGAGAGAGAATAAAAGTATTTGTGAAGAATGTGGATATTATCTGCAAATGAATAGTTCAGATAGAATAGAACTTATAATTGATCGTGGCACTTGGCGTCCTATGGATGAAGACATGTACACTCTAGATGTTCTTCAATTTCATTCTGAGGATGAACCTTCTAATTCTGATCCTCTTAATTCTGAGGATGAACCTTATAAGGATCATATAACTTCCTGTCAAATAGAGACAGGTTTGACTGATGCTATTCAAACAGGCATAGGTAAATTAAATGGTATTCCTATCGCACTCGGAGTTATGGATTTTAAGTTCATGGGAGGTAGTATGGGCTCTGTAGTAGGTGAGAAAATAACCCGTCTGATCGAGCGCGCTACCGAGGAATCTCTTCCAGTCATTATGGTGTGTGCTTCCGGAGGAGCACGCATGCAAGAAGGAAGTTTTAGTTTAATGCAAATGGCTAAAATAGCTTCTGCGTTATATATTCATCAGAAGGATAAAAAGTTGTTATATTTATCGATTCTGACGTCTCCGACAACCGGTGGAGTGACTGCTAGTTTTGGCATGTTGGGAGATATCATTATTGCCGAACCTAAAGCGTACATTGCATTTGCAGGTAAAAGAGTAATCGAACAGACATTAGGTCAGAAAGTGATTGAAGATTTTCAGGTGACTGAGCATTTATTTGGTCATGGTTTATTTGATCTGATTGTTCCACGTAATCTCTTAAAAGGTGTTCTGAGTGAACTATTTAAGCTTTACGGTCTTCCTCGTGAAAAAAATGAACGTTGAGTTTTTTCCTTATAAGGAAAAAAGATCAAATCGAGTTCCTTGTAACGGAAGTGACAGTGATATAGTTTCTTATCGCGGCGAAAGAAAGAATGATTTCTCTAAGAGAATTGCTTTTCACCCCCTTTTTACCAACAATTTATGATCCTCGATCCTATACTAACAATAAATATAGCCAATTTTCCGCTCTCCGAAATCAGAGAAATTTTGGTCAGGATTCTTGTTCTTCCACTATTTTATTATATAGTATGAATAAGTGTTGTAATATATCTGTATATATATTGTAATAGATAAGATCCTCATTGTTGAACTCGGGATCTTATTCAAAAACAATTTTGGATCCAACTTGAAATGCTTTTTCAGAATTTTTGGAAGAGATGGGGAAAAGAACAATATTTGCGTACATGTATTCTATGAAGAAGGACGAATAGGACCGCTCATTTGGTCCCATCACTTATTTGATCTTATAATAATTCCTTGTAATATTTATAAAAATTTAATTGATTAAGTAAGGTACTCATTCTATGATAATTCCTCACCTACCCTCTATTTTAGTTCCTTTAGTCGGCTTATTACTTCCGGCAATTACAATGGTTCTTTCTCATCTGTATATTCAGAAAGACGAGATTTTATGAATTTTATAAAATCCGATGTAAGAAATGGGTTTGGATCTTTCAATTGCGGAACAAATAGGATATCCATATCTATTTCAGATGATATAAGATAGAACCCTTATAGACACAAAATAGGTATAAATATCCATATGTATTTCGACATATTCATATATGAATATGGATAGATTTTACCATTCTATTTTATATATAGATAATTTGGATATCTATTCATATCCATATACATATTGGATATACGCATGTTTCACTAGATAGGTATTGATCAATATGTTAATATTGTCGGTTATATTTTTTATATGGTATATATATCTATTCCTGTAGATATTGATACTGCACTGATCCAGTGTTGTTTCTCAAATTGATAAATTAAGGAAGGACCTTTTTGAAATGGATGGTAAGAATGGACAAGAAGATATACTTGGCTGACTTTACGGAAATGTTATCTATGTATATGGATAGCTAGTTTATAAGAGTTTGGGAACCAAAGGATAAAAAAGTTGGCTATTCCCTCAACTTCAATAGGATGGAATTGAATACAATTTTTTATGAATCGTCGATCCAAATGGCTCTGGATAGAACCTATAACAGGGTCTCGAAAAGGAAGTAATTTCTTTTGGCTTGTATCCTCTTTCTGGGTTCACTAGGATTTTTCCTGGTCGGTATTTCGAGTTATTTTGGTGAGAACCTGATACCCCTATTGTCATCTCAGCAAATACTCTTTTTTCCACAAGGAATTGTAATGTGTTTTCATGGTATTGCAGGTCTGTTCATTAGCTCTTATCTGTGGTGCACAATTTTGTTCAATGTGGGTAGTGGCTATAATAAGTTTGATAAAAGAAAAGGAATTGTATGTCTTTTTCGTTGGGGATTTCCCGGAATAAATCGTCGTATTTTCCCACGATTTCTTATGAAGGATATTCAGATGATCAAAACGGAAGTTCAAGAAGGTATTTCCCCTCGTCGTGTTCTTTATATGGAAATAAAGGGCCGACAAGACATTCCTTTAACTCGTACTGGTGATAATTTGAACCTAAGGGAGATCGAACAGAAAGCTGCTGAATCAGCCCGTTTCTTGCGTGTATCCATTGAAGGGTTTTGAAATGAACCGGGGGGTTCTTTATCCTCGACATACATTAAAATGTCGAGACATTTTAATATGGATCAAATCAAGGAACATTAATTAATATCCAATCAGGAAATTTCAATATTGTATTTCATATAAATTGAAATAAATATTGAAATATTATTGTATGTAAATGGAACGATATAGGATCTTTATGAACAATATAAGATTTTTATTAAATAGTATAGGAAGAGGTAATATAGGAAGAGCAATAAGTTACGATAGAACTAGTTGGTATTTGTCCGGGAAAAAGATCATGCAGTTAATTCCTACTAAATGATACTTATGGAATGAATCAGACCGAGATTCTTTTGGTAGTTCCCGAACACACCATATCATTTCCTATCCTAGGGAGGGCGAGCTTATAGAGCCAGTAGATGGATATGATGTATCAGAAAGAACAATTATTAGATATAGTGGTCCGGTTTCCCTAAAACTAGAATATTTTTTCCTTTCATCCCGATTCTTCATCACGATCCAAATTATTCTTATATGATTTCGTCGTTATCTCATTTTTCAAGAGCATTTGTCATCTTTGGAGATAACTGGGGAAAGATTTGTAAAAGATCCTTTGAATCCAGTTATCAGGATTCAAAGGATCTTGGCAATGAATAAGACTTATGTTACTTCAAGTGATTCTTCTAAAAAAGAGTAAGATAGAATGGAAAAAATGAATAGATAATTGGTCCAGATAGAGACGATCTGGAATGATCGGATATCTGGGAACGATCTCCTTATGCTCCGTCTCACTCATTTGGAGCGAACCTTTTACTTTTTCTCCGAGGATAATTTTTCTCGGGGTAAAACAATTACGCAATAGATCAATCTATGAGTCCCATACCTCATTCTATCACTCGTACTTTGTCTAGATTTCGGACAGAACTGACGGGTGAATCAGGTTCGTTAGCGATTCACGAATTGGAAGTGGCCAAATATAAAGCATTAGCTTCCCTACGATATCTCGCATGTTTAGTAGTACTGCCCTGGATAATTCCTATTTTATTACGGAAAGGTTTGGAGCCTTGGATCACAGATTGGTGGAATACTGGTCAATCTTATAAAATTTATGATTATCTCCAGGAAGAAAGTGCTCTGGAAAGATTTGAGAGAATAGAAGATCTATTCCTATTAGAAAAAATGTTGGAAGATTCTTTGGGAACATATTCACAAGATCTTCCTATAGAGCTTCACGAAGAAACGATCCAATTGGTTGAAATGTACAATGAAGATTGTATCCAGATAATCTCACATTTATTAACAAATCTAATAGGTTTTGTTCTTATAAGTGCTTATCTCATTCTGGGTAGGAATAAACTTGCCATTCTAAATTCTTGGATCCAAGAATTATTCTATAGTCTGAGCGATACAATGAAAGCTTTTGTCATCCTTTTAGTAACTGATCTATTTATTGGGTTTCATTCGCCCCATGGTTGGGAACTGATGATCGATTCGATCTCCGAAAATTATGGATTTGCTCATAACGAACAAATAATATCTGTTCTTGTTTCAACTTTTCCAGTCATCTTAGATACGATTCTTAAATATTGGATCTTCCGTCGTTTCAATCGTATATCTCCTTCACTTGTAGTAATTTATCATTCGATGAATGAATAAAGAATAGGGTTTTTTCTCCGACCGAAACAATTGAAACAGAATAATAAAGTGTTTTCTGTGTTCAGGAATTAGCTATTCCTCCCCCTCATTCTTCTCCTGGTGCGAGACTTCCGATTTCTTACTTTTAGGTTTGGTTCAATCAATATAGTAGCAGAATTTTTGACAGGTAACTATGATAGCTACCTACTCTCACCCGAAAAATGATTTGGAACCAATAACCATGCAAAATAGAAATACTTATGACTGGACGAAAAAGATGACTCGGTTAATTTCCGTCCTGGTCATGATACATATCATCACTCGGACATCCATTTCGAATGCATATCCCATTTTTGCACAGCAGGGTTATGAAAATCCCCGAGAAGCAACTGGACGTATTGTATGTGCCAATTGTCACTTGGCCAAAAAACCTGTAGATATTGAGGTTCCACAGTCCGTGCTTCCCAATACCGTATTTGAAGCAGTTGTTAAGATCCCCTATGATACGCAAATGAAACAAGTTCTTGCTAATGGTAAGAAAGGGGCTTTAAATGTAGGAGCTGTTCTAATTTTACCCGAGGGCTTTGAATTAGCCCCTCCGGATCGTATTTCTCCTGAGATTAGACAAAAGATGGGTAATCTTTATTTTCAGAACTATCGTCCCAATCAAAAAAACATTATTGTAATAGGTCCTGTTCCTGGTCAAAAATATAGTGAACTTGTGTTCCCCATCCTTTCACCAGATCCTGCTACTGATAAAGAAGCTCACTTCCTTAAATATCCCATATATTTGGGTGGTAATAGAGGAAGAGGACAAATTTATCCCGACGGGAGTAAGAGCAACAATACGGTCTACAGCGCTTCGGCAACAGGAAGAGTGAGCAAAATTTTACGTAAAGAAAAGGGTGGATATGAGATAACTATCGATAATACATCAGACGGTGGGCAAGTGGTTGACATTGTACCTCCGGGACCGGAACTTCTTGTTTCAGAAGGCGAATTGATCAAGGTCGATCAGCCATTAACGAATAACCCTAATGTGGGTGGATTCGGTCAAGGAGATGCAGAGATAGTACTTCAAGATCCATTACGTGTTCAAGGTCTTTTATTATTCTTAGCATCTGTCATTCTGGCACAGATATTTTTGGTCCTTAAGAAGAAACAATTTGAGAAAGTTCAATTGGCCGAGATGAATCTTTAGGTCCATAGATTTCCGAACATTAAGTTGACTGATTGAATCAAAAATTAATACCCCTTCGGAGATGGAGAGCCTTTTATCCTCCTTCTCCCTTATATTTTCTTGGAAAAATGTAAGATATATCTACATTTTTAATAAGGAGTGACTCAATAAGCACTGGAACAGATCAACTTGTCGAACGATCCTCATATGCTATATCGCGTACTAGATACATACCATTCCTTCCTTTCCTTGCCCCCCATGTTCAAAAGAAATGATCCGGAAAATAGAGATAGATCGCAGGAGGGAGAGATGAGGAAAATAACCAAGCAATCTTGGAGAAGATTCCTATTTTCTCTGATTCCATTCTTGATCCTATACCATTATTCTTCCTCGAAAAGATTTGAATAAATTATTCTCGTTGAGATAAGAGGAACTAATTGGGTGTCGATCCTGCCCTGTTCGTAAATTCCTTCGTAAATTGTCGATTATTTTGTACGTTATACTGAGCTTAAAATTCATAAAGAAGGAAGAGCAGACAAGTAAGGAAGGGGCAATATCACTCATTGAGTAAAACAACCCTATAAAACTTTTGGGTTCGTTCATTATGAGAGAAAATGAAAAAAGGTTTTTTTCCTCTTTTCTTTTTTAAGCCAAAATAAGAAAAGATTCTATTTGCACATTCAGATTCTCATAGTTCAGGTTTTTACAGAAACTTTGCATAATCTCCCATCAGAGAAATGAGCAAATTTTTAGTAATTAATATTCTCTGTTTCTCCGTTGTTCCTTCGACAGAGATTGAAATGGGATCGATCCAATTTTGATCATATAGTGGAAGAATAGGTTGGCTTATCACCTGACTGAAAGGCATTGAATGAAGTAAATGACAGAGTCATTGTATTTGTACGAATCTTCTCTTCTAATTAATATTAATATAGAAGAGAATCTCAAAAATAGATTTTGATAAGACCTTACCCTTCTCTGAAGGGTAAGGCCTTATCAATTTTTCACTTTCGCATGTATAGTATTCCCCATAGTAAGTGCATTTCCCCTACTATAGGGATGACCCTGATCCAGAATATGAACCATAGAAAAAGATACCCAGTAAACCAATCACAATAATACCAGTTACAGTAGCTATCAACCAAAGAGGGATCCTTCCAGTGGTTTCGGCCATTTCTCTTACTCCCTTTCACATTTTATTAAGTGGTCATGCTCGAGACATAAACAGTCATAGCATAGATAATTATGAGTATTGGATCTATTCGAATGGAGTGAGAATATTCTCATTGTTCCTAATTGAAAAAATAATTAGAGAATAGAACAGCAAGTACAAAAATGAGTAGCAACCCCCAGAAGAGGCTGGTACGATTCAATTCAACATTTTGTTTGTTCGGGTTTGATTGTGTCATATCTCCATACCTTTTTTTAGATAGAGTTTATCGTTGGATGAACTGCATTGCCGATATTGATCCCAAGAAAAAAACTGTCGGGACAGCTAGCCCGTGAATGGCCAACCATCTAACTGTAAAAATCGGAAAAGTTCTATCTGTAGTCATTAGTGCCTCCTAAAAAGATCTAGTAAATTCATCGAGTTGCTCTAACGGATCGAAACGGCCAGTTACTAATGGAACCTCTTGTCGGCTTTCTGTGAAATACTCATTCGGCCGGGGGCTCCCAAACACATCATAAGCCAAACCCGTGCTGACAAATAACCAACCTGCAATGAATAGAGAAGGTATGGTAATGCTATGGATAACCCAGTATCTAATACTAGTAATAATGTCAGCAAAGGAGCGTTCTCCCGTATTCCCAGCCATGCTCAGCTCCATATATTATTGTAAAGTCAGTCAAGGGGGAATTGATCCCATGAAAGATAGAGATCAGGAAATGGAAAACTACTGATATCTTCTCCAATCCTTGTTCGATTGTCAATGTTATACCAAGGGTATCTTTGAAGTCTACTGGACCAGTATAACTAGCCTTCTTCTGACACAGCAATAAAATTTTTATGAGTATCGAGAAGGAACGGGATAGAATTATTCTGTTCCTGCCAACAGTTATTCCATCTCTGTTTGGTCGACTGAATCCCAACAGAAATAAGAGAATATTGCATGTTCTGAGGTCCAGACGTAAGGAACCCTCTCAATCGATGTTGTAACAATTGCATAGACTATGGAAATTTTGATTGGAATTAGCTTCTACATACAGGTGGCTGTAGAACCGAAAAAGAGGATGAGTGCCGCTTGCAAAGGGTATTAATCACTGTCAATACAACTCATCCAGAATATGATACTTTTACCCCCTTCCTTTTTCATTCCGACATGAAATTATGTCCGTGTAGATGATCCCAGTAATTCAGATTGCACGGGGATCATTGGTGCTATGCAGATGTATGCTGCTCTTCCAATAGTATCCGGCGCAGGTGGAGTTATCCCACGGACTTATTATATAGTACCTTGTATTAACGAGTAGGTGTTACTCATTAGATAAAACCAAGTGTATAGTGCAATAGAACCTAGTCAATTTTATGTGAAATTACGAGTTACTCGGGTGGAATTCTTGTAATATCGGGCTCTACTAGCTCTAAGAATGAATATTGAAAAAATAGAATCCATCTAGAGGGTCGAATGATTGGATAAATAAGATCTAGAAATGAAAGGACAAACTGGATATTCATATTCTTACACCTAAATGTGAAATTCACAAAACTTTGAATATGTCTGTAGAAGAGGTTTTTTACGGTCCAGTCTCTGGACCGATAGCTATTGGTAAAGAAGAAAATGCCAGGTGATCCAATCGTACTGATTGAGAATTCATTCACCTTGTAAGAAGAAAGATTACGTTCGACAATTTGTGAAGGGGTTCGCGGGTGCTATTCATGAGTTGCTCGATGAATGTGGGAATTTCTAGGATAATGAAGAGATTTCTACCATAGATTTCTTCTCATCTATGTTCGTTCATACATATCCTATAGTAGATATAGGATCCTGAATTGGTACGAATTGGGACAATTGATCTTTTGTATTCTGATCTCAAGGTTACGAAAAGAAAAATTTAGGTAATTGTCTCATGAAGATATGTATAAACCATATTTCATTCAGTCCTTCCACGCCTACTATAACTATAATTAGTTATTTCGGTTTCTTATTGGCTTCTATCATTTTCACCCTAGTCCTATTCATTAGCTCGAGCAAGATACAACTTATTTGAAATGAAGGAAGGGGAAACCCTCTAAGTTCACTATTTGAATTTCAATAATTTCGTGGATTCTCTCTATATAAATTTCTGATCATTGAGATTCATAGCAAATTCAGGGTACTATCCAGGATAGCTATTATCCCTACTTATTCCGTTGAATCGAAATGATTGAGGCTTTGCCATCCGGAATTGTGTTAGGTCTAATTCCTATAACTTTGGCCGGATTATTCGTAACTGCATATTCACAATACCGACGTGGTGATCAATTGGATATTTGATCCGGGAATATCCTCCCATTTAATTGGCCTCCTACTTTTCCTGGGAGGTCAGATTCCATTGCTCGTTCCAGTTGGAATGAATTCTCCATAATTTAGAGGGTTGGATTTGATAGGAACAGAATCACGCTCTGTAGGATTTGAACCTACGGCATCAGGTTTTGGAGACCTACGTTCTACCGAACTGAACTAAGAGCGCTTTCTTGAACATCCGGAGATAAAGGGAAGGGAAAATACCTTTTGTTTATATTCTTAGAGTAAAACACTTTCGCATCTGATACGATTCAATTATTTGATGTTCCATTCGAATCGATATCAAATGATCTTTCGTTCCTCTCTCTTTCCATAGAAAAGAAGGGAAAGGTAGGGATGACAGGATTTGAACCTGCGACATTTTGTACCCAAAACAAACACGCTACCAAGCTGCGCTACATCCCTTCTAATCATTAGACAATGTTATTTTATGGAATTCAAAATCTGTTTCCCACATTTTTCCACCTTCATTTCTCTTCGGTCTAGTGAGTGAAAAGACTTTATAATGCATGTAGGGTCTATTATCTAGAAGATAACTATTAATTAGCAAAATTTGGTGCTGAAACATCTTTTTCCTGTTCTATAAATAGGACCACAGCCCGGATAACATTATACATATATTCATAGTTCCAAGTTTCCCTAGGATTTTAACTATTAATACGGTTTAATCACTTACGCATTATGATCGATAAGGAGAATTTACAATGCAAGATCTAAAGACCTATCTTTCCACAGCGCCTGTGTTAGCTATTTCATGGTTGATTTTTGTAGCCGGTCTATTGATAGAAATCAATCGTTTTTTTCCAGATGCTCTGACTTTGACTTTTCCCTCTTTTTAATTTTTGTCCTCCCCTTAAAGCCAAGGTCAAAAAGATTGTGCTGGATTTCTTTCTCCTACCTCTTGGATAAATTAGTTGATTCAACCCAAAATAGATCTAAAATTGGGGATGGAATGGGGGGGGGGTAGAATCAAAGTAGAAATAGAAATCCAAAGATTCTTTCCACATTCAATTTTGTAAGTACAACTGAAAACTCCTGATCAAGGATTTTTTTACTTTCAAATGTTTCATCGTGGGATCTCCGGCTATCAACTTCTATCCCTTTTTCCTCTTTATTTTTCAGATCGAAAAGCAAAGTAGACCCAATATCCAGAGTAAGTTTATGGCCAAGAGCGGAGATGTAAGAGTAACAATTACTTTGGAGTGCACTAGTTGTACCCAAGATAGTGTTTATAAAAGATTCCCGGGGATTTCTAGATATACGACTCGTAAAAATCGACGCAATACACCTATTCGATTGGAATCAAATAAATTTTGTCCCTATTGTTACAAGCATACCATTCACGGAGAGATAAAAAAAAGAGATTAAACGTACTACTCCTACCCAGGGATAGGAATAGATCACAGATATAAAAAGAAATGGTATTTAAACAAGATCTTTAATGGAACGAGATTTTGAAAGATTTGGAATAAATAGTATTAAAAAGGTTCATGAAACAAACTATGGATAAACCCAAGCGATCTTTTCGTAGACATTTGACACCAATTCGTAGACATTTGTCACCAATTGGGTCGGGAGATCGGATCGATTATAAAAATATGAGCCTAATTAGTCGATTTATTAGCGAGCAAGGAAAAATATTATCCGGTCGAGTGAATAGATTAACCTCAAAACAACAACGTCTAATGACTAACGCTATTAAACGAGCTCGTATTCTATCTTTGTTACCTTTTCTTTATAATGAAAAACTAATTTCATAGAAATAAACCTACTCCTTAATAAAATCGGAGTTGGATATCTGTTTGATAAAGATACAGATCTTGAGTCTATTGTCGAAAAAGTCGATAGGATTTCATTCTTGGAAAAGAATTGGATTGAATTCTTTTCGTTTCGTTCATTTCCAATAAAATATTGAAAAATTTGAAAATGTTTCGACCTTCCCGGAGGGAATTCTCCGGGAGAAGCTGTTCTATCCATTCCATCTTTACCTATTTCTTTCATCTATACCTAACCTATTTCATCACACGATAAGTTCTTCAAGATGGTGGAAAAGCAATTACTATCTAATACAGCTATTTGTGCAAGTGTTTTACGATTTGGAAGCAACTGCCTCTTGTACAAATATTGGATTAATCTGTTATAAGAGACTCCATTGGCACGGGCTGCTGCATTGATCCGAGTAATCCACAAACGACGAAGATCTCTCTTGCGTTTACCTCTATCTCGGTGGGCGGAAACTAAGGCTCTAGCTTTCCGTTGGTTAGCAGTTCGAAAAAGTTTCGAATGGGCCCCTCGAGAGCCTGATACAAATGCAAGAATCTTTTTCCGACGTTTTCGAGCTATATATCCACGTTTCACTCTGGTCATTGCAGTTTACTCTCATGAATCGCTAATCTTTTTCTCGGTTAGTCATTTGTTTGGTCCATTGAGAATAACACTGATTCTTCTTATTTAGAAAAGAAAAGTTCCAATGGCTTTTGCTACTGCAACCTTCCCAACCATAATTCCCTTTGGATAGGCATCTTCCAGGTAGGCAAGGGCTGGGACCTTGTACTGAGAATGAGAAAAAATCAATCATGGGTTTCATCGTTTCTATGGTTCTTTCTCCAACGGTAAGGTCCTCTCTATACGCCGGAGCCTCTTATTCATTTCCGAAATATGAGATGAGTATGTTATCGGTAACTTGTACAGTTTACCATCTCCAGCTCTACCCTTGAATCATCAAGTAATAAATACTCTCATTACAAGATCTATTCATACAGTAACGACGTGTAATTCTGGGGTTGGCCAGGTAGCTGACCCTGTTGTTCCGTTCTCGCAGCAATATGAGCATAAACTTTATGCTTCTTCAATTTGCATGATTTCCCCGCTCAATGGATTGATGACCATTCGCTACCAATGAGGAATTGCTTTTCATCCCACATCAAGGTGATTGGATTTGCACCAATGGAAACCATAAATTTCATCCCCGGTAAGGTTAGATGATGGATCTGTACTTGGTTACAGCGGGAAACTTCTTCTTTTATTCCGTTATAATAATTTCCCAGTCTGTTTCAGCTTCTGATCCAAACGAGTCGCACATACACCCTAGCACATACTCCTCTACGCTGAGGACATCCTCGAAGAGCAGGAGATTTTTTTCTATTCTCTATTGGCTGTCTTGCATTTCTAATAAGTTGTTGAATAGTGGGCATTCTGGCTGGATTGTATGCGGAATCGACTGGTTCGGATCGATCCTAACCATATCAGGTGATTATTAAATCAATCACTTTCCCTTTCCTTTTTTTTTTTTTTGAAAGGGAACAAAGAGATCAAATTACAGTTTACAGGTCATTTGAAAAATCAATTAAAAAGAAGATCTTCCGCTACGAGATCAACCTTCCGCTACGGCATCAACAATGCCATAAGCTTGGGCTTCTGTTGCTGACATAAAAACATCTCTGTTCAGGTCCCGTTGAATGACCTCTCCGGGGGTGCCCGTTCTTTCTATATAACATTTTGTTATGTAATCGCGAAGCATCGTTACGTGTTTCGATTCGTTATGAAAATCTGCGGCCGGTCCGTCATAATAGGTACTAGCAGGTTGGTGGATCATAACCCTAGCGTGAGGTAATGCTATACGTTTAGTAATTTCTCCCCCGATTAGGATGAAAGATCCCATTGAAGCAGCTACCCCCATGCATATTGTATGTACATCTGGTACTATTATTTGCATAACATCGAAAATACCTACTCCCGGTATTACTGATCCACCGGGACAGTTGAGAAATGAGAACATATCTTTATTTGCATCTTCTGCACTCAAATATACCATGAGACCCATGAGTTGATTTGCAATCTCGTGATTTATATCCTGAGCCAAAAAAAGTAATCTCTCTCGATAAAGTCGGTTGTATAAGTCGACCCAATTTGCATCTTCATCTCCAGGGGCTCGGAAAGGAACTTTTGGGACACCAACGGGCATTTGTTTTAATGGAAAGAAGTGAAGCACTATACTCTAATATGGGAACGTAAAGTATATCAGTGTCATACATGAACTCTTCCATCTCGGATGGATAGTATTCATAGGGGAGGTTTTTAACCTATCTGGAAATAGAGCTTTAGATTGATCAAAGATCCTTCAATTATTCGAGTTGATAATGTAACAAATCACACTTTTACCACTAAGCTATACCCGCCACGATCCAATTGTAACATACGAATCGATCTTTTGTCCAACCAATAGGAAGTACTTTTTTCTATGTTTTTTTTTGTTTATTTTCTCAGTCAGGTTCCTATAACCCACAGTCACTGCAACCCGTATGAATACATACGATATATAGAGACAGCACAATATCTGACAGCTATAGTCTTGCAGCCTTTCACCCAACGCATACCAATGCTTAGAAAATTTTTTTGTCCTTTCATTTTATTATTATTTCTTTATACATTAAATAATAATGAAATACAAAATTTTTTATTTCAAAAAGGAAGGAAACCAATAAGAATATTTTTCATAATTCTGGCCATACTATTGACAACTTCCAGGGAACTTTCATATCATAATGATTGGTAGCCCCTATCGTCTAGTGGACCAGGACATCTCTCTTTCAAGGAGGCAACGGGGATTCGACTTCCCCTAGGGGTACCATGAAATAGGATATCCATTCGTTTGGTATCTTGACCTAAAGACTTTCAATTACTTTCTTGTTCCTGGGTCGATGCCCGAGTGGTTAATGGGGACGGACTGTAAATCCGTTGGCAATATGCCTACGCTGGTTCAAATCCAGCTCGGCCCAACCAATATCATCAATACCAATCTATCGGTATGGTTATATTCATGCCAATCATGGATGAAAAGATAATTGGTTATTGAACCCCGATATCTATATCTATTCATATCATATAGATATGTGTCCAATTCCATATGAATTGATACTTTAAAAGATGAAAGAGAAGGATAAGATATTTCATCGACCTAGCGCTCACGTAATCTATACGATCTATCTAGCACCTACCATAGAATAAATATGATCCAATAGTAGGTGAACTGTACTGTATTGGGATTGTAGTTCAATTGGTTAGAGTACCGCCCTGTCAAGACGGAAGTTGCGGGTTCGAGCCCCGTCAGTCCCGATCCAATAAGTTATTCCATTCAGCTCTGAATCCCCGTAGAAGAGTGAAAAAGAGAATAGGGTTGAATAAATATACTAGAGATTTAGTATCTCTATCCATTAGATACATTAACCAGATCGATAATTCAGTTTGAAAAAAGACCCTTCTTTCGGGGATAAAATCTAATCATCATTGTGAATCTGCAATAAATATTCTTCCCTCCCCGAAGAATCAAATTTTTCTTATAAAAAAAACGTGGGAAGATAAATAGATTTTAGGGTTACACAGAGGTAGTCCTCCTAAGTCGGAATCCCACGGAGATCCCTATAGATAATTCCCAATGATTGAAAGTAGATCTTCCTTCTGTTCTTCTCCATGAATATTGATTTCATTCTAATACTTATTTTTCATGATCGATAGCCAGTGGATTTCTAGACACTCTATTGTATTTCCAAGAATGATCATGTCAGGATCTGGACAGACTAGTCCTTCTCTCTCATTCCAGGGTCATGAGTGGGCTTCTGGATAAATTTGATATGGGATACTTCTATATCATCACCGGACCAGATAGGTTAAAGATTCCATCTAAACCTTGGAAATCCAAGCGAAATACCTCTCATGTCTGACGAACGTCTTCTGGAGTAGCAGAAGGTTCTTATTCGTACGAATCCTATTCTTTCAAAATGATACAGACATGTGTTGATCGGAATGTTTTCTGATACACGTTTCCTACGAGTCTTATCAAAAGTGATCATATTATGTTATACTATTTCCATCGAAGAATTCATTCAATCCGTTAGTTAGATTCCGTTACTCGAACCGATTTTCTCAATTACATTTATTTCATGGATCTTGAAAGATTCATCTCTATGGGATCAAATCTCGAGCGAGCTATTTTTGAACGAAGTAAAGATCAGGAGATCATGGAAGTAAATAACCTTGGATTTATTGCTGTTGCACTGTTCCTTGCAGTTCCTACTGCTTTTTTACTTATCCTTTATGTTAAAACGGCCAGTGGAAGCAGTGAAAGCACTTGATTTTTATGAAAATGGAGTGATTACTGATAACTAGATAGATTCAAATGATCCAGATCATTAGTATAAAATAGGTTATGGGATCTATTATATTACAACAATACAGGGTAGGGGCTGCTTTTTCATTTCTTTTGAGAAGAAAAAGAAGTAGTACGAAGGAAAAGTATCTAACCTTTTCTTTTGTACTACTTCTTCTACACCCATATATAGATAAATATATCTTAATAGTACTTGTCCATATATGGTAAATGTAGGATGAAGGACCTCGTACCATAAAAGAGCGGAGCTGATCACCTTCTTCATGCCCCTGGAAAATAGATCCAATGTAGACAGACTTTATTCTGAACGTACTTGCGGATTGTTTAAGATCAAAGTTTAACATTTTTTTCCGGTACGAACATCGTTTTCTAGTACATATTAGATATGGAACTTGAAATGGTATAAGAAAAAGCAAAGGGATCTATTACTTAGACTTATGTCCCATATTTTTATGAGAACGGAATTCATATCGGATCCGATCAATTCGGAACCATCCGGTAAAACATGAGGGACTATTTCTATTTCTACTAAGAGAGAGATCGTTCTTCAGTGGAAGAAACAATATTATCAACTCATTCTAGAAAAGAACTAATTTATTAAAACCTGTTAGAGAGAATCAGATTTGTCATAGGAAAATGATAATGATAAGGGATTATGCACATCCCTTACGGGGATAAAGAGGAAATAATTCCATGGAAAGAGTCTTTCAATTTGGAATGAAGACTAAATATTACTTGGATCCTTATGGAACAGAAGAGATTCTCATGCATGATCTGGAAGGAACGCAATAATTGATTCTTAAGCATTACCATTATAGTCCACTTCTCCCCCATACTACGAGTGAAAGGGAAAAGGTAAAAACTACCATTAAAGCAGCCCAAGTTATATCGACTATATCCATATAGGTCATGTTCTCTAAAAAAGAATGATTTCATCATCGAGATGATAAGGAACTATTAACGATAGTGCAAAGTTTAAGTTGAAATGGTCTACCTATTCTGAACGTTACGGACGTTTGAGCTGATATGAGAGATAAAGAAATCCATTTGTTCATTGACCAACGAGTTGCCTATTACTAACTCGAGGGTTGTACATTCACGACGGAGTCGGGATAAAATGCACGTAACTCACTATCTATATTGGTAATATGTACCAATATGTCTCTAGAGGTTCTGTAATGGAAATACAGACTTTTCCTTCCATTTACTTACCTCAACAAGGCGACACCCGGATTCGAACTGGGGATGGAGGATTTGCAGTCCTCTGCCTTACCGCTTGGCTATGTCGCCGAGATATGGGAATGCCATGGACAGATTGAATCATTCGTCCGTCCTTTAAGTATAGTATGAGATGTATGCTAAAGTCAACCATAAAGTAAATGGATCTAATTTGTTCTCCGTCTTTCAATCTTACTATTTTCATTAGGAAATTTTCTAAGTGAGATTAACATTTAAGAATGGTTTGATTCATTCGTTCATAGCTCCATTTCACGTGGTTGGATGAAAGTATCAAAGTACCTCTTTTCTTATCTTTTTTTTTTTTTTTTCTAATTGGAAGTATATCTGGATACGGGTAGAATCTCACGGGATATTAGTGAACACTGAATATACATCCAAATCTTTTTTGTCGGATTGATCCATATAGATCAATCGGGAATAATTGAATAGACTTTTTCACGGATGGGAAACTTCCAATGCGATTAGATGAAAATGAGGGAGCGTTTACAATCCCCGAATTTGGTAAGATACAATTTGAAGGATTTTGTCGTTTCATCGATCAGGGCTTGATGGAAGAACTTCATAATTTTCCGAAAATTGAGGATACTTGATGGAAGAACTTCATAATTTTCCGAAAATTGAGGATACAGATAAAGAAATTGAATTCAGGCTTTTTGGTAATGAATATGAATTAGCAGAACCTTTCATAAAAGAGAGAGATGCTGTATATCAGTCCCTTACATATTACTTCTGAATTATATGTACCAGCAAGATCGATTCGGAGGAATAGTAGGAAGATACAGAAACAAAACTGTATTTCTCGGAAATATTCCTTTAATGAATTCCCATGGAACATTTGTAGTAAATGGAATTTACAGAATCGTGGTGAATCAAAATATTAATAAGTCCCGGTATTTATTACCGTTTGGAATTAGACCATAATAGAATAAACTATATATATACTGGCACTCTGATTTCAGATTGGGGAAGAAGATCGAAATTAGAGATTGATGTGGGAGAAAGGTATGGGCTCGTGTAAGCAGAAAACGATAAATATCTATTCCAGTTCTATTATCAGCTATGGGTTTAATCTCGAAGAGATTCTGGACAATACTCGCTATCCCGAAAGATTTTTCTTTTTACTGAAGAAGAAGAAGGGGAAGTGGGGATAGGGAGGAATATCTTTGGTCGAGGGAAAATGCCATTCTGGAGTTTTATAAAAAAACTCTACTGTGTAAGTGGCGATTTGGTATTTTCCGAGTCTCTATGTAAAGAATTGCAGGAAAAATTTTTTCCGACAAAGATGTGAATTTGGAAAGATTGGTCGACGAAATCCGAACCAAAAAACTGAACCTTGATATACCCGAGAACGAGATTTTTTCATTACCACAAGATGTATTGGCTGCTGTGGGATTACCTTATCGGAGTGAAATTTGGAATGGGTACACTCGATGATATAGATCACCTCAGAATCGACGTATTCGTTCTGTAGCAGATTTATTACAGAATCAATTAGATTAGCTCTAGGTCGTTTGGAAGATGCAGTTTCGAAGAACTATACACAGAGCAACCAAGCGTAGATCAACTCCTCAGAACTTGGTAACTTCAACTCTATTAAAAAGCACTTTTCAAGATTTTTTTGGTTCACATCCCTTATCCCAATTTTGGATCAAACTAATCCATTGACGGAATAGCTCATGGGCGAAAATTGAGCCATTTAGGCCCTGGGGCTTAACAGGGCGAACTGCTATTTTCGGACACGGGATATTCATCCCAGTTATTATGGGCGTATTTGTCCAATCGATACGTCCGAAGGAATGAATGCTGGACTTGTTGCATCATTATCTATTCATGCAAAGATTGATCATTGCGGTTCTTTACAAAGTCCATTCTATAAGATCTCTGAGAGATCGAGAGAAGAACATATGGTTTATCTATTACCGGGAGAAGATGAGGATGAATACTATCGGATAGCTACGGGAAATTATTTGGCGTTAAATCAAGGGATTCAAGAAGAACAAATTACTCCAGCTCGATACCGACAAGAATTTATAGTTATTGCATGGGAACAAATTCATTTCAGAAGTTATTTTCCTTTCCAATATTTTTCCGTTGGAGTTTCCCTTATTCCTTTTCTCGAACATAATGATGCGAATCGCGCTCTAATGGGTTCTAATATGCAGCGTCAAGCAGTTCCACTTTTTCGACCCGAGAAGTGCATTGCCGGAACTGGGTTGGAAGGTCAAGCAGCTCTAGATTCAGGAAGTGTAGCTATAGCTACACAAGAGGGAAGGATTGAGTATATCGATGCTACAAATATTACTTCATCGGTTAATGGAGACACTGTACGAATCAGAATTGGTTATATATCAACGTTCTAATACCAATACTTGTACGCATCAAAAACCTCAAGTTCGTCAAGGGGAATGTGTAAAAAAGGGACAAATTCTGGCGGACGGTGCGGCTACGGTAGGGGGAGAACTCTCTTTGGGAAAAACGTTTTAGTAGCTTATATGCCATGGGAAGGATACAATTTTGAAGACGCAATACTCATTAGTGAACGTCTGGTATATGAAGATATTTATACCTCTTTCCATATCGTAAGATACAGGATTGAAATCTGTATGACAAGCCAGGGTCCTGAAAGAATCACTAGAGAAATACCTCATTTAGATGCTCATTCACTTCGTCATTTGGACGAAAATGGTCTTGTAATGCTAGGATCTTGGATAGAAACAGGTGATGATTTGGTAGGTAAATTAACGCCTCAAACCACAGAAGAATCATTATGTGCCCCGGAAGGAAGATTATTACAAACCATATTTGGTATTGAGGTATCCACTGCGAGAGAAAATTGTCTCAGAGCACCTATAGGTGGAAGGGGTCGAGTTATTGATGTGAGATGGATCAATAGAGTAGATGATTCCGGTGATAATGCGGAAACAGTCCACGTATATATATCACAAAAACGTAAAATACAAGTGGGTGATAAAGTAGCTGGAAGGCATGGTAATAAAGGTATTATTTCAATAGTTTTGCCCAGACAAGATATGCCCTATTTGCAAAATGGAATACCAGTTGATATGGTATTGAATCCATTAGGGGTACCTTCACGAATGAATGTAGGACAGATCTTTGAATGTTTGCCCGGTTTAGCAGGAAACCTGATGAACAAACATTATAGAATAACACCTTTTGACGAAAGATACGAGCGAGAAGCTTCGAGAAAACTAGTGTTTCCTGAGCTTTATAAAGCTAGTGAGCAAACAGCTAATCCATGGGTATTCGAACCGGATCATCCTGGAAAACATAGATTAATCGATGGAAGAACAGGAGATGTTTTTGAACAACCTGTTACAATAGGAAAAGCTTATATGTCGAAATTGAGTCATCAAGTTGATGATAAAATACATGCACGTTCGAGTGGACCTTATGCACGGGTTACACAACAACCTCTTAGAGGAAAATCCAAACGAGGGGGGCAACGAGTAGGAGAAATGGAAGTTTGGGCTTTAGAAGGTTTTGGTGTTGCTTATATTTTACAAGAGATGCTTACTCTCAAATCTGACCATATTAGAACTCGTAATGAAGTACTTGGTGCCATTATAACTGGAGGGCCAATACCTAAACCTGACACTGCTCCAGAATCTTTCCGATTGCTCATTCGAGAATTACGATCTTTAGCTCTAGAATTGAATCATGCTATTATATCTGAGAAAGACTTTCAGATAGATAGGGAGGAAGTTTGATCAGAATGAATCGAGATCTTTTATGATTGACCGGAATAAACATCAACAACTTCGAATTGGATTAGCTTCTCCCGAACAGATTTGTGCTTGGTCCAAAAAAATTTTACCTAATGGCGAGATAGTTGGACAGGTGACTAAACCCTATACTCTACATTATGAAACTAATAAACCAGAAAGAGATGGATCGTTTTGTGAAAGAATCTTTGGACCTATCAAAAGTAGAGTTTGTGCTTGTGGAAATTCTCCAGGGATCGGAAATGAGAAGATAGACTCAACATTTTGCACACAATGTGGAGTTGAATTCGTTGATTCTCGAATTCGAAGATATCGAATGGGATACATTAAACTGGCATGTCCGGTGGTTCACGTATGGTATTTGAAACGCCTTCCCAGTTATATTGCGAATCTATTAGCTAAAACTCGGAAAGAATTAGAAGGCCCAGTATACTGCGATGTGTGACTTGATCACAAGTTCCGATCATACAGATCCGTAATAAGGAACTGTCATCCTATTCAATCTCATTGGGATGCCTTTAGCTCTGACATGTCCCTCCGGAGGAGTAGCATGAAGCTCAGAATTATAAGCATCTTGAAGAGATGTTGAGAAAGAGGAATTAGTCCAGGGTTTAGATATTCTGTATAAAATTGCTAATTGAACTTCGTGAAAACACTTCTTTCATATAATGGAATTCAAAAGTAATTCTCTTTCACTTGGGTTATCCCTGAATAGAGGTATTCCGGACCGAAGATATGGCTATAGGAGTCTATTCATCGCACATATGCTTCGATCGATAGTATTGTAACCATCGAAGTGAAGCAAGCAGGAACCTAAAGGATCAAATGGAACGAGATAAAGACAAGTAAATCCCTAATTGAAGATCTTTTCAAGAATAAATGGATTGTTCGGAAGGGAGGAGACTGCTCAATAATTCCATATCTACGTTGTAGAATCGTAAAGGAATACTCAATTTCACCTGGAACTTGAGCAGAGAGTAGCGGTCTTTCTTCAGAGCGAAAAAGAGTGCATTTTTTTCTATAGTTACTTGAGCCGGATGAGAGGAAACTTTCACGTCCGATCCTGAGGGGGGGAAATCTTAGAATAACCTATCCGAATCTTTTTCTTGCTAGGCCCATAGCTAACAAACCAACTTTATTGAGATCACGGGGTACATTCAATTATGAGATTCAATCCTGGAGAGATATTATTCCTCATTACCTCTCTGCTCGTCCTCATTACCTCTTTGCTCGAGGTTCTGGAACATTTAAAGAGAGAGAAATAGCTACTGGGGGAGATGCTATCAGGGAACAACTAACTGGTCTGGATCTGCAAATGATTATAGATCGTTCACATATGGAATGGAAGAACTTGGTGGAATTGAAATGGAATAGATTGGAGGAGGATCAAGAATTTACTGTGGATGGATGGGAGGATGAAACAATTCGAAGAAGAAAGGATTTTCTGGTTGGACGCATGAAATTGGCTAAACATTTTCTCCGAACAAATATAGAACCAAAATGGATGGTCTTATGCCTATTACCAGTTCTTCCTCCCGAACCGAGGCCAATCGTTCAATTAGGTGAAGGTGGACTTATTACCTCATCAGATCTAAATGAACTTTATCGAAGAGTTATCAATCGGAATAATGCTCTTACAAATTTATTAGCAAGAAGTGGATCTGAGTCATTTGTTATTTGTCAAAAAAAATTGATCCAGGAAGCCGTAGATGCACTTCTCGATAATGGCATCTGTGGACAACCAATGAGAGACAGTCATGATAGGCCTTATAAATCGTTCTCAGATGTGATCGAAGGCAAAGAGGGAAGATCTCGTGAAAATTTACTAGGGAAACGAGTTGATTATTCAGGTCGTTCCGTTATTGTGGTAGGTCCCTTTCTATCATTGTATCAATGTGGATTACCCTCAGAAATAGCAATAGAGCTTTTTCAAGCATTTGTAATTCGTAGTCTCATTGGACGACATATTGCTCCCAACCTAAGAGCTGCTAAAAGTATGATTCGAGATAAGGGACCCATTGTATGGGAAGTACTTCAAGAGGTTATGCAAGGACATCCCGTATTGTTGAATCGAGCACCTACCTTACACAGATTAGGAATACAAGCGTTTCAACCTATTTTAGTAGAAGGACGTGCCATTCGTTCACATCCATCGGTTTGTGGAGGATTTAATGCGGACTTTGACGGAGATCAGATGGCTGTCCATGTACCTTTATCTCTGGAAGCTAGAGCAGAAGCTCGTTTACTCATGTTTTCTGAGACAAATCTTTTGTCTCCAGCTATCGGAGATCCTATTTCTATACCGACTCAGGATATGCTTCTTGGACTTTATATATCAACGGTCGGAAATAATCAAGGTATTTATGGGAATAGGTACCATCCGTATCACTCGGAAAAGAAAAGGTTTTCCTGTAAGAAACCTTCCTTTTATAGTTATGATGATGTGCTCAGAGCTTATCGACAGAAACGAATTGACTTATACAGCCCCTTATGGCTCCGGTGGGGGGAAGTAGATTTACGTATCATTACCTCAGTAAACCAAGAAGCCCCTATCGAGGTTCAATACGAATCTTTGGGTACCTTACACGAAATCCATGAACATTTTCGAATAAGAAAAGGTAGAATGGGGGAAATTCTTAATATATACATTCGAACAACTGTTGGTCGTACTCGTTTCAATCGAGAAATGGAAGAAGCCATACAAGGTTTTGCCCGTTCTGAACACCCAAAGAAATCACTACCAGCTCTCAGGATCTAATGTAATTGATCTTATGATCTTTTCATTAGTGCAGATATAGAGATCGAGGAAGCCTTCGAATAACCGGCTTGAACCCATTGCTTAATCCTGCTCATGAAAATATGGAGATTTTTCCTTATGAAGGAACGAACTAGATTGCCCTTTGATAATTTGCCCTTTTATAATAAAGTGATGGATAAAACTGCCATTAAAAAGCTTATTAGCAGATTAATAGATCACTTCGGAATGACATATACATCACATATCTTGGATCAACTCAAGACTTCAGGTTTTCAACAAGCTACTGATACAGCTATTTCATTAGGAATTGATGATCTTTTAACAGCACCTTCCAAAGGATGGCTCGTCCAAGATGCGGAGCAACAAGGTTCTGTTTCGGAGAAACAGAATCATTATGGGAATGTACATGCAGTAGAAAAATTACGTCAATCGATCGAGATATGGTATGCTACAAGTGAATATTTGAGAAAAGAAATGAATCCGAATTTTTAGCATGACTGATCCCTTAAATCCAGTACATGTTATGTCCTTCTCAGGAGCTAGGGGAAATACATCTCAGGTTCACCAATTAGTAGGTATGAGAGGATTAATGTCAGATCCTCAAGGACAAATCATTGATCTACCCATTCGAAGGAATTTACGCGAAGGGCTCTCTTTAACGGAATATATTATTTCCTGTTATGGGGCTCGTAAAGGAGTTGTGGATACTGCTGTACGAACAGCAGATGCTGGATACCTCACACGTAGACTCGTTGAAGTGGTTCAACACATCGTAGTACGTAGAACAGATTGTGGCACTATCCGAGGTATTTTCGTAAGTTCCATTCGAGGTCGAGAGAGGGACAGAAATGAAATTTTTGTACGAACACAAATACTGATTGGCCGTGTGCTAGCAGACGATGTATATATAAATAGGAGATGCATTGCCACGCGCAATCAGGATATTGGGGTTGGACTTGCCAATCAATTAATAAACCCTCGAACACAACCAATATATATACGAACCCCCTTTACTTGCAAGAGTATATCTCGGATTTGTCAATTATGTTATGGTCGGAGTACTACTCACAGTCACTTGATCGAATTGGGAGAAGCAGTAGGTATTATTGCAGGCCAATCCATTGGGGAACCAGGAACTCAACTAACACTAAGGACTTTTCATACCGGGGGGGTATTTACTGGTGATATTGCAGAACATGTACGAGCCCCTTTCAATGGAAAGATTGAATTCAATGAGAATTTGGTTTATCCTACACGTACATGCAATGGACATCCTGCTTATCTATGTCATAATAACTTATCCATCACTATTGATGGCCAGGATCAAGTACAGAACTTAACCATTCCACCACAAAGTTTGCTTTTGGTTCAGAATGATCAATATGTGGAATCGGAACAAATTATTGCCGAAGTTCGTGCTAGAACATCTTCCTTCAAGGAAAAAGTTCGCAAAAATATATATTCTGACCTAGAAGGAGAAATGCACTGGAGTACCAATGTGTGTCATGCACCTGAATATGTACACGGTAATGTTCATCCTATACTCAGGACGGGTTATCTATGGATATTATCGGGAGGTATATACGGATCCAGTGTAGTACCCTTTCCATTTCATAAGCATCAGGATCAAGTAGATGTTCAACCTTTTGTTGCCAAACATCAATCACTTTCCGATTCTTACGTGGATCAAGTGGAACATAGATCAGGTTATTCAAACTGCTATGGGAAGGAAGAACAAATCTTCAGTTATTCAGAAACTGATCGGACCATATCCAACGAGCATCGAGACTCTATTTATGTCACCTTTTCCCCTAGGAATTACAATATTAAGGGGAAAAAGCAAATGAATCGATTCATCGTCCCATTGCAGTGTGATAAAGAATGGGGAAAAAGAATAATACCTTGTCCTGATGCGATTCTTAGAATACCAAAAAGTGGTATTACTACAGAGAAATTCCATTTTTGGATATTATAATGTAGAATATGGAATACCTGATGGGCCGGATATGGCAACACCCTTTTCCCTTCCCTTTTCCCTTGATTTATCGAGGGAAGGAGACAACTTGCAGATTCAAGTTAGCAATTCTATTTCGTACGAAGATAGTGAACGAATCCAAGTAATGAGTGACACAAGTATTCCATTGGTTCGAACTTGTCTAGGATTTGATTGGGAACAAATAGATTCTATAGAATCTGGGGCTTATGCCTCTCTTACTTCAGTAAAAACAAATAAGATCGTTAGCAATATGATTCAAATTAGCTTGATTAAATACCCCCCTTTTTCCATGGGGAGAAGGGACAATAAAGCAAGTTCAAATTTTATGTTCCATAACAAATTGGACTACACTAATCTTGTCTCTTCCAATGGGGAGAGTCCATTAATTAGTAAGCATCAAGGAACTATTTGTTCATTTTCTAATGGAGAAGAAGACAGTGGATCCTTTATGGTTCTGTCACCATCCGACTGTTTTCGAGTCGTTCTATTCAATGATTCAAAATGTAATGATATGGTAAATAAATCAAATAGAGAGGATCCTATGAGAAAAATCATTGAATTTTCGGGTCTCTTGGGTCATTTACATAGTATCACCAACCGTTTTCCATCCTCCCATTTTCTAACTTCTAAAAAAGTATTGTCAAAGAAACATTCCATTTTCCACAATTCTTTCAATACTTTCCAAGTACCTAAATACTATTTCATGGACGAAAATACGAAAATTTTTAATTTCGATCCGTGCAGGAACATCATTTCCAATTTCTTGGGTCCAAATTGGTACTCTTCCTCATCCGAATTCTGCAAAAAAACATTTCCAGTAGTTAGTCCTGGACAATTTATTCCTGAAAGTGTATGTATATCCGAGGATGAACCACTCCCCGAATCTGGTCAAATAATAGCAGTTGATGAGGAATCTTTAGTCATTAGATCAGCTAAACCCTATTTGGCTACTCGAAAAGCGACTGTTCATGGTCATTATGGAGAAATTCTTGACAAAGGAGATACATTGATAACATTGATATATGAAAGGTTCAAATCCAGTGATATAATTCAAGGTCTTCCTAAAGTTGAACAATTGTCAGAAGCCCGTTTAAATAATTCAATATCGATGAATCTGAAAGAAAGTTTTGAAAATTGGACCGGAGATATGACAAGATTTCTTGGAAGTCTTTGGGGGTTATTCATCAGTGCTAGGATAACTATGGAACAAAGTCAGATTCATTTGGTCAATCAGATTCAAAAAGTTTATCGATCCCAAGGGGTACGAATTTGTGATAAGCATATAGAGATTATTGTACGCCAAATGACATCGAAAGTATTAATTTCAGAAGATGGAACGGCTAATGTTTTTTCACCCGGGGAACTCATTGGATTATCACGAGCACAGAGAATGGATCGTGCTCTGGAAGAGGCAATCTACTATCAAACTATGTTATTGGGAATAACAAGGGCATCTCTGAATACTCAAAGTTTTATATCCGAAGCGAGTTTCCAGGAAACTGCTCGGGTCTTAGCTAAAGCTGCTCTACAAGGTCGTATCGATCGGTTGAAAGGCTTGAAGGAAAATGTTATTCTCGGGGGGATTATACCTGCCGGTACTGGACAGCATATCCGCCGTTCAGGGAAACGGAACGGAATGGATCCAATAATGGGGAATAGGAATCTATTTAGCAACAAAGTGAAAGATATTTTATTTCATCATGACAAAGTTTCTTTTTTTTCCATTCAAGAACATTCTCACAATATATTGAAACAGCCATTAAAATAGTCTTGATAAATAGTCTTGCTTGATAAAGAGATTTCTTATTACTTGATAAAGAGATTTCTTATTATGTTCATGAATATTCATTCTATAATATAATAGGAATAATATAAAATATTCTATGAATGAGAACGTTTATACCACGTACTATACAGACAGGCAATCTTTGAGATGTAATCGATTCCGTTGGAATAATTAGATATTACGGTCCATGTTATTTCGTTATTTTGGGGAGGAAAGCGAACGAGAATGAGCAAAAGATATTGGAACATTTATTTGGAAGAGATGATGGAAGCAAGAGTTCATTTAGGACATAAAACTAGGAAATGGAATCCTAAGATGGCACCTTACATTTTTACAGAGCGTAGAGATACTCATATTATAAATCTGGCTAAAACTGCTCGTTCTTTATCAGAAGCTTGTGATCTGGCGTTTGATATAGCAGGTAGGGGAAAACAATTCCTGATAGTCGGTACGAAATATCAAGCAGCTGATTTAGTAGCATCAGCTGCTACAGAAGCTCGATGTCATTATGTAAATAGAAAATGGCTTGGTGGTATGTTAACTAATTGGTCTACTACAGAGACGAGACCTCAGAAGTTCAAGGATTTAAAAAAAGAACAAGATACGGGACGATTCAATCGACCTCCAAAGAAAGAAGCAGCAATGCTCAAGAGACAATTGGACCAATTGCAGAAATATCTAGGTGGGATTAGATACATGACGAGCTTACCCGATATTGCGATAATTACCAATCAACAAGAAGAATCCATTGCTCTTGGGGAATGTAGAACTTTGGGTATTCCGACAATTTGCTTAGTTGATACAGATTGTGATCCAGATCTCGTAGATATCCCAATTCCAGCCAATGATGATGGTATAGCTTCAATCCAATTGATCCTGAACAGATCAACGTCAGCAATTTGCGAAGGAAGGTCATTAAGGTCATTATAGCTATATGAAAGGCTAATAGATAGTGAATTAGTAATAATAATAAAATAGAAAAAAGGGGGGAGGACCTGAAGATTTACTGAGTTGGCTGCTATTCCATCCAAGATATCGTAAGAGCAAATTTCATTTATTGGTTTGGTTTGCTGATCCAAATTGAAAAATATTCTTAATGGAATAACCATTTTATTATCTCGTGACATCAAAAATTCTGATGAGAGTGAAATAATGGAGGAATCCCTCATTCGACAAAAATCATTTCTTTTCTTCTTTAAGTTAATCTTTACAAGGGGGTAATATGGATATGGATATCGTACAATCTCCTATTAGCACACTGAATCATATCTACGAGATATCCGGTGTGGAGGTGGGTCAACATTTTTATTGGCAAATAGGGGGGTTTCAAGTTCATGCACAGGTACTTATAACTTCTTGGGTTGTAATTGCTGTCTTATCAGGTTCAGCTACCATAGCTGTTCGAGATCCACAAACCATTCCTACCGGTGGACAAAATTTTGTCGAATATATTCTCGAATTTCTTCGGGACTTGGCCAGAACTCAGATTGGAGAGGAAGAATATGGTCCCTGGGTTTCTTTTATTGGAACTATGTTTCTATTTATCTTTGTTTCTAACTGGTCAGGTGCTCTTCTTCCTTGGGGAATTATAAAATTACCTCATGGGGAGTTAGCCGCACCTACAAATGATATTAATACTACGGTTGCTCTAGCTTCGCTTACGTCAGTAGCATATTTCTATGCAGGTCTTGCAAAGAAGGGGTTAGGTTATTTTGGTAAATATATTCAGCCAACCCCAATACTTTTACCAATTAACATCTTAGAGGATTTTACAAAACCTTTATCACTTAGTTTTCGACTTTCTGGAAATATATTAGCCGACGAATTGGTAGTTGCTGTTCCTGTTTCTCTGGTACCTTTAGTAGTTCCTATACCTGTAATGTTCCTGGGATTATTTACTAGCGG